>JAJEJO010000167.1:475799-557728 GCA_020662805.1 Glaucomys volans
GGGGGTACCAGGGATTGAACTCATGGGCACTCCACCACTGGTCACATCCCCAGTCTTATTTTGCATTTTATTTAGAGAGAGGGTCTTGCTGAGTTGCTTAGCACCTCACTGTTGCTGAGGTTGGCTTTAACTTGCACTCCTGCCTCAGCCTCTTCAGTCACTGGGATTACAGGTATGTTTGACCACGCCCAGCTTGAAGAATCTTGAAATGGGGAGTTTTGCCTGGATTATCCAGGTGGGCCTTATTAGAATTTTGTGATAGAATTACAGATGTCCTTATAAGACTGTGGCAGGGAGAGATTTGACTAGAGCAGAGAAGGGAGCGGAGTGGAGTATTGAATTTTGAAGATGGAAGAAGGGGGCCACAAGTAAATATAGATTAAAAAAACAAAATATAGATTTTCCCTCAGGGCCTTCAGAACTCTAAGAGACTACATTTGTGCTGTTTTAAACCAGAGTTTGTGGTACTTTGTTATAGCAAGAATAAGAACCAGGTCTTCTCTAGCACATCTGAAACACCTATGTAGGTATATCAAGGAGACTACTGGATCTGGAATTAGAAGAGTCTAGCCCGAGAATATAAAACCTAGTCACCAGCAGTAACTGAAACGTTAGAATTAAGAGATGTCTCTAGAGAAAATATATAGAGTTCAAAGGGAGGAGGCCTTGGGAGTATACTGGCAAAAAAAAAAAAAAAAAGTAAAGGAACAGTTAAGCAGCCAGAGAGATTAAGAAGAAATGTTAAGAAAACAATTCATGAAAAACTTGGTCAAAACCTGCTGATACTTCCAGTACAAAAAAAAGATGAAAAATGCTCATTGGAACAGAAACCAAATTTGTATGATCTGAGGAGGGATGAGGAAGTGGAGACAGTGAACATAAATAATTCTTTTAAGAAGTTTGGCTATGAAAATTAGATTGACAGAAAGTAAAAAGGGTCAAGGGAGCGTGTTTAAGATGGAAAGACTGTACAGGTTGTATAAACTTTGATTTCCACCAGCAATGTAAGAAGTATCTGTTGTTCCACAACTTCAATGATAGAATGTTGTCAAAATTTTGGATGTTAAACAATTCAATAAGCAAAATTTGTCATGTTGATAGTTTTAATTTCATTTTTCTTAGGAGTGAAGATGTGTATCTTTTTAGAGGTTAAAGGGTCATTTGTATTTCTTTTTCTATGAACTGTTTATTCACACTGCTTATTTTTATACTGGGTTGTTGGTATTTCTCTATACTAGGGCTCTTCATAACTTAGGGAAGTTAATGCTCTGAGCATGATGTGTGTTGAAAATGATTTTCATAATTTGTCTCCTGATTCCTGCAATGCTTTTTGTTTGGGGGATAATAATTCGAAAGACCTTTCCCATTACAAAATTATAACAGAATTTTTCCATGTCTTCTTTTATGTCCCCATTTTATACATTTAAATCTTTGATCTCAATTGTAATTTATCTTGGTATAGTGATATGGATACAAAAATAAATACTAAATAGGTACCCAGAAGTCCTAACATTCTCTTTTTTCTCTGCCACGAATGATGTGATATGCTATATTTTTATATATCAAATGCCTATATGTATTTCAATCTATTTCTGGACTTAATTTTCTGACTCACAGAACAGTGTTCATAAACTAATATACATTGGATATAATAATTAAATATTTAGAATGTACTGCCATCTGGTAGGACACTCCTTCATCACTACTTTACTTTTCTGGCTGTTCTTGCCTATTTTTTCATTAAAACTTCAAAATTAGCTTATTGGCTTGGTTGTCCAAGGAAAATCAACTGTTTATATTTTATTGGGATGGTGTTCAATTTGTAATTTAGGAAAAACTGCTATTTTTTATATTGATTTCTCTTATCCAAAAACAATATATTTTTCCTTTTTTTTTTTTTTTTTTTTTTTCTTAAACACTGTGAATGCTGAATGTACTGATTAGAATGTCCTGGTATCTCATATCTTCTCTTGTACCTCTCATGTGTCTTCGCAGAGTTTTCACATGGGTAATTCAATATTAGTTAGCCTCGGCTCTCTGCCTCCCACTGGTCTAGTGGAGAATGGAAAAAAGGCAATCAAATCCTCAGTAATCATGGATGATTAAGTCTTCTTTAATGTAATCATATTTTAATACTAATGGGAAGAACCTGGTTGAGGTGAAACAGTAAACAGATTGAGCATATGATTTATTTCTATTCCATATCAAAATACCATTCAAGTGAGTCACACAGAATGGCTATAAATCCCAGAAAGTCTAAGAGAAGAAAAACTAGATACAAGCTACTAAAATATTTTTGAAAATTGAGAAGTTACATAGGAGACTTGAAAAAATTGAATACTGAGTTCTGGTACAGAGGAATTCAAGAAGCCAGTTTATGCTACAGAACCATGGAAAGGCTACACAAGGAAGGGAACAGAGCATGGAATTAAAAAACCAAGGAGATGGGTTTAAAATGTTAGGTCAGTTAAGACTCCTCCCTTTACCTTCTACCTTCCTACCCCAAAACTCCTTTTCTTACTTATCAACTTGTAGAGAAAGTAAACCAAAATGACTACAGACAGAAGGATATTAGGTATGAGAGAGAGTTGTTATAATGAAAGCAGGGGATTAAGCAAAATTTCCTTAATCACTTATCTCCTTTCATAGCTCAGCTTTTAGAATTCCAGCCAACAGGGGTGTAATTTACTCTATCACCCTGGCAAAAATTATGGGGTTCTCAGTAGAATTACTTATACCTTTCTTTTTTTTAAATATTTTTTAGTTGTAGAAGGACATAATGCCTTTATTTTATTTATTTATTTTTATGTGGTACTGAGGATCGAACTCAGTGCCTCACACATGCTACGCAGGCACATTACCACTGAGCATCAACCCCAGCCCCAACTACACCTTTCTATGTATGTGAAATATTCATAGTGATTTTTTTAAAGTAAAAAAGATCTATCTGAAAGCACCTTATTTGCTTGGTATTCAAAAAGAATTTTGAAGGCTGGACTGGGGGTGGGGGGCAAAACAGGATACCTAAAAAGGATCCAGAACCATGACAACCCTGGATTTCTTAATAGCAACACTAGAAGCTTAAAGACATTGGAAAAATGCCTATATAAATCTGAAGAAAAGTGACCTCCAACTTAAAATTCCATATCTATCTAAACTACAAACCAAATGTTATAGAAGACTTTTCATACATGTGAGGTCTTATTTGAGCCAAGTAATAGAGAATGCTAGAATAAGAAAAGAAGCATAAAGAAATCCTAGAATATACATGTGATAAAAAGACATTTACAAATTATATATACTAACACAATATTACAAAACTATAAATGTCCAAAAATATGAGAATAAATGAATTGTGATATACACATAGCAATTTAAATATAGTCAAAATGAAGGAACTAATGGGCTAGGCTCAGTGGTAGAGTGTTTGCCTACCATGTATGAGACCCTGGGATGAATCCCAGTAAACCCCTCCCCCCAAAAAATAGAATAAACTAAAATGAATGAACTAGAGTTAATGAATCAACATAATTCTCATAAAAAAATGTTGAACCAAAACAACCTGAAGAATGATACACGTAATATAATATTTATTAAGTTTTAAAACAGCTACATATGTTGTTTTTATGTCCTACTATAGCAAATTCCTTCTGTCTCTTTGCCTGACTCTTCATTCCTGCCTCATATAACCCAGGGACAAGAGGACTACCCTCCTCCCAACTCCCTAAGAGTGTTTGAACTTTTTTCCTATTGAGGGCATTACACTGAATTTGGAGCCTTCCATCTAAAGAACCAGGGGCTAACACAGGCTGGTTTTCCCCAGGAAACCAGGGAAAACACAAAGTTAGGCTCCCAGCACCAGACTGATGGTGAGGCAGGTATAAACTAGAGATGGATCAGATAAGAGCCATAGGATATACACTATATAAATAAGTTTTCTGTGAAGATCAAACAAATAGGCATTAGGCCATCTACCAGGTAAAAGTATCCCATGAAAGACACAATGTAAACACCTATATCCATTTCCCCTTTGTTTCATATTAGGGCAGAGTTGCTAGCTGCCCTGGGGTACTAGAACCCCAATTTAACTGGGGACTCTCAAAATACATATAAGGTAGTAAAATAAAAATGATAAACCACAAATTCAGAATGAAGATTTACTTCTGGGGAGAGAGGAAAAGTTCATTCTTTTTTAAAAAGTGAAAGACAAAGCAGTAATTCATTTAGTACAATTTATACTTTCATTTATGTGGAATGGAGGAGGGGAAGGATGGAAGGATGGGGATGGGTAATTATCATAAAGATCCTAAGCAAATGAATACAGTGTTTCTATATGGGATGATAGGAAAAATTCTCGAAATGGATGGTGGTGATGGTTCTACAATATTGTGAATGTAATTAATGCCCAAGAATTATACATTTAAAAATGGCAAATTTTATGTATATTTATGACAAAAAAAAAAAAATCCTAAACAGGCCTAGAGATGAAATCCAGAACACAAGTGGAAGGATTAGTCGTGAAGAGAAATCACGATATCTTCTCTATTATAACAGGAGGGAATGAAGAAAAAAATACATACAGATAAAAAGTTTGAATAGTCATTATGAAGAACAGGCAAACAAGCTGACCAAACAAAAGCAGCAAGCTTCCTAGGCAATGCTGAAGGCCCAATAGGAAATCTTATGAAACCTTATAAACAAACAAGATCCTGAATGATTATGAATACAAAAAAAAATTTTTAAACTGTACTATGTACAAGTTCACATGATGGTCTCTTAGATTATAATGCAATAAAATTCTAAGAAGATGTTACCTATGAATCAAATGAAAAGAATTAAAGAATGGTAGATAATGTATGTGGTACAAAACAGTGTTTCTTAAACTTGCCTGATCATAGAAATCACACTGGGAAATTATCTCAGGCCTTGCTCCAGACCTAATGACTCAGAATGTCCAGAAGAAATCTCAAATTCTGATAAGTATTTTAAACTGCAACCCCAAATTATTCTTTGAACCTGGCAAGTTTGGGAAACTCTGGCCTGGAAATAACACCGGAAAGCAAAAGAACAAGTTGAGTTTCACAATTTCTCAGTGTGTATGTATTAGGGTATAATGGAGGAAAAAACAAATGTAAGTATTAGAAGGAGTAAATAGAGTCCAAAGAACAGAAAAAAGTAAAGCTGCCATGGAAGTCAAAGACATATGCAAACAGGGAAAACTCAGACTTTATTAAAATTAGAAAAGTACACTGGGGAGGTAAGAAGAATGTGGAATCAAAGAGAAATACACCTATATGAAAATAGTAGTTAGCTTTGCATGCATTTAAAATATTTAAGGCATTTACAATAGCTATAAAATAATTACCTTTAAATATACATATTGCTGTATGTCAACACATATGTAGTCCTTTAGATTAGAAACTCAACCTGACAAAGTTATCCTGTATCATTTTCTAAACATTAAGCAAGCTTGACTCTATCCCCTATATACAACACTTCTTAAAAAAAAAAAGTCATGGGGCTGGGGTTGTAGCTCAGTGGTACAGGACTTGACCTAGCACATGTGAGGTACTATTTGCATCTCAGCACTACATAAAAATAAATACATTAATTAAATGAAGGTATTGTATCCATCTAAAACTAAAAAAACATATATTTAAAAAAAAGTCATACATCAATTAAAACTCAGGAGAAAGCCAAGCTGAACAATGCACTACATGAAAACCCTGTGTATGTGGTGAAAGAGGCTAGGGGTGCATTATTCCATAGAACTCATGTTTCAGGAAGAAGCCTATTTAAGCTGATTGCTTAAAAAACAGGAAAAAGCTAGCCAGCAATCTTCCCAACCTTGTCACCTGTGAGTAGGAAAAGCATTCCCACTTTAAAACATAGTGAAAATAATATGAGTGGGTCAATTGAGTTTATTACAAGGTCTATTTAGAATGAGAGAAAAAAGAATCCAACCTATCACTTTTATTTATGCTGTTTTATAAGGCCAACTACTTAAAATAATTATTTCTCCATTTATACAATGCACTGATGTGCAGTGTTCCTTAAAGAACATACCACTCTGAGTTTCACTCTTTATTAGCACTATCAATGTACTATAAACTCTACTAGTTTCACTCTTTATTAGCACTATCAATTCACTACAAAATGTTAATTACATTAATCAAAGACCAGAGAGTATATAATAAGCTCCTTTAAGGCCTTGCCCCAACACTCAATGGGGAAATAACATTTTTTGTTTTTCTCTGAAACAGTAGGCTTTAAAGTTGAATACTCTAATCCTATAAAACATTACCATTTTATAGAGTAACAAAAATAACATTTATAAGAACTATTGCTACCTAGGTTAAAACACCATGCTTTTCAGTAAGAATGCTCAATATTATATAAATTTTATTTTTTAAAAAAAGAATTTAAAACATGCACATTTGCAAATCTCCCCCATAGTACACACAAACATAATTCTTCTCCATATACACCCTTCAATTACTTATATCCTATAAGGTAAAGAGTCTCAGATGGTGATATTTAAAACAATTCCCATTTAACTTCACTATGTATTTATTTTATTTTATAACTGGGGATTGAAACCAGGGGCATTCTACCACAGAGCTGTATCCCTGCTCATTTTTATTTTCTATTTTGAAACAGGGTCTCATCAAGTTGCCCAGGTTCATGAGATCCTCCTGCCTCAGTCGCCTAAGTTGCTGGGATTACAGGTGTGCATTACTGAGCCAGGCTCTTTGACAGGGTCCCACTAAGTTGCCCAGGCTGGTCTTGAACTTTTGATAGTCCTGCCTCAGCCTCCCAAATGCTGGAATTTATAAATATGCACCACCATGCCTGGCTAACATCACTATATTTTTAGTGTTTGTTATTGTTTTCATTTGCAATTCATGTGTAGATTACAAGACTTAGAGCCTTGCTGGTCCATGAACCAGAAACATCTCATCTGCAATACCTGAGAGCTGGTAAACTATAAAGTCCACCCTTGACCTCCAAAAATCAAAATCTGCACATTAACAAGATTTCCAGTTGAATCATACACATATTAAAATTTCCTCACCCCTACTCTATAGGATATTATACCATTCAGAGACAGGTAAAAAAACAATTCCTCTCTGAAGATCTGTTATTATTCAGTCATGGGGAAGATCCCAACCAAATTATGACCTTTTTCATCTACAGAATGGTGCTTGAAAAATGGCTCTTTCCTTTTCTAAAGCCCTGTTAATTCATAAAATAACTAAAAGGTGAATTTGTAATCAATTTACCTGCTGCCATATAATTTTTATAGGTAGGGGGAGCCAAGGATTGCATACTTATAGCAGAGTTACAGTAATTCAAAGTTTAAAGCCACTAAAAATGTTTTCAAATATCCAGTACTGTAATTACAAGACACAATACCTAAGCAAAAACATCATAAATTACATTTATTCCTACTAAAATGTGTGTACAGACTTTTTTTTTTTTAGGAGAAATACATTTCAATGTGAACATTAATTTTTCTCCACTAAATGAAAGAGTCCATAAACACATTGGATTTTTGGTTTAAACTGATATTTAGCCAATTAAACTTAGACCTAAATACACATATATAGCCCTTAGATTAGAAATAAATTTACAAGTTAGCTGGAACTTCAAACTTAAGTAAAACTGCTGAAACTTCAGTAAATAAGTAAGTATTGGCCTGGTGTAAAGTGATATCATGAAATTACCTCCTTTGGTGTTGGAACATTTGAGTATTATAAAAAGTTAAAAGAAAAAAAAAGCCCTATAAGTGTGGATCCTAGCTTTAGCCATTACAATAATTTAAAAATATAAAAGTAACAGAAGCTATAATTTTTCTTGCACAAAACAAACCTACATTTTACTTCCTTCTGCTAGAGCAGATGAATTCTAAAGTATTGCTTCTCAAACTTTAATGTGCATATGAATCATCTGGGGATCTTTTAAAATGCAAATTATGACTCAGAGGATCTGAGTAAAAATGAGACTGCATTTCTAACAAGTACCCCAGAGATGCCAAATTCATATTTCAAGCACACTTTGAGTAGCAAGGTTCTAAAGAAAAGGGGTAACTGACAATATTTCGATATCCAGGGTTTGCAAAGCACTGGTCTTGATAATGTTTCCAACTAAATTACTAATTGATCAACCTAACGCTTTTCCATCTTTATCTTACTGGATCCCTCATATAGTTAAGTGATATTTTTATCACTCTATAATTCTTAAAATCTTGGAAACTTATATCCCAGTCTTCCTTCTATCTTTCTTTTTGGCTTCTTCCCATATTCTGTACTTTTATGCAGGTACATCACAGGATTTTACCCTTAGCCTCATCTCCTTTCCATTCTAATGCCATCCCTGATTATACATACTAATTGATCCAACTTCTGCATCTCCAGCCTAAACATGTCTCCCAAGCTTTTTTATTTTTTGCTGACCACACTTTTTCAACCCTTTGTGCAGCACCATCCTCCCTTTATCCAAACCACACGTTAAGACTCTTCCTTTCTTTCACAAAGTCCACTTAATCTCTATCTTGATAATTCTCAAAATCTTAGTCTTGGGCTGGGGTTGTAGCTCGGTGGTAGAGTGCTTGCCTGGCATGTGTGAAGCACTGGGTTGGATTCTCAGTACCACATATAAATAAATAAAGGTATTGTGTCCATCTACAACTAAAAATATTTTTTTTTTTTTAAATCTTATTCTTTTCTCTCTAGTGTCAATACCAGTTTGGCCATGGATCAATCCTGACCTACTTACTATCATAACCTAACCAGTACTCTTGCTTTCAATCACAGTTTTCCCTCAATCTCATCCTCCATGTTTCCCTATAGTCCTTGTAAACATAAATTAATAGCATTCCCTTATTAAAATTCACCAATAACTCTCCCATTACCTTTAGGAAAAAGTACATTTGGGCATATAACACTCTTCACACTCTTGATTTTCATTCATTCACTCTACCCCACCCCCAACTCCAACCACCTCTATACAGTGAGCATGTCCTCTTGCCCTATATTAAGCTATTTAAAACTCCCTGAACGTGGCACATTCTCAAATGTCCTCTGTACATCTGCACTGGCTATTATTCCCTTTGATTAAAAATGTCCTTACTAAGTTAAGAATTAATCTGCTTTCAATATTCTACTCAAGCATCACATGCCTTAAAATGCCTTTTCTAATCACTTCAAGTCTAATGTAGGTGATACCATAAACCGTGCTCTCTTTCTCTAGTAGGATTTTCCTTACTGCAAGTCTCTATTATTTAAACTGTATTATAATTGCTGGTTTATTTATCTCCCCCACTAAACTGAATTCATTAATTGGTCCTTTTAGGAACTGAATACCTACTGAATACCTACTGAATACATGGTAGGTTCTCAATAAATGCTGAATAAACTATTTTGAAATATAGTCATGAACAATTATTACAACTATATTTAAACTAGCTTTATATTTAAACAAAAAACTTCTAATAGCTGTGTTTCTAAGGTAATTAAAAAAATATACTTGATCTTATTTGTAAGTTAACAGAACTTTGGAAGACTTCATTAAAAAAAATTCCAAAATACCCTAGGAATTCACTTAATTCCCCCAAATCTAAAGGTATTTGTTAAAAATATTAAAAACAAAGCCTTTTGAACTTGTTTTAAACTGAGATACTTTTATTTCACTGACCACAGTGTTACACAAATAAAAGCACTAGTTTCTTCTCCCATAGCTGAAGAGGAAATACGGCAAAATGGTGTGAACATTGTTCAGATGGCCTAGGTTTTCATCCTGACTTCTACTTTCTAGCTATATGACCTTAGATAACATCATACACATCTAAAGCCTGTTTCTTCAATGCATAACAGAGATAAAATTGCTTACCTACCCCCTGGTTATTTCAAATATTCAGATGTGAATTTGAAAGCAAATCTGAACTATTATATTAGTATCTATCCCAATATCTGTGAAAGATTTTGCAGGTACAAATTTAAAGCTTCATGGGCTAATTCAACCTTCAAAATCTACCAAAATCATCTCGCCAATGGCTAAAAATTCATAAATAAAATTAAGTTCCAGGACCACCAGAGCACAAGACCCATTCAACAGTCCTCAATTTTCTTATGTGGTGAAAGTCGTTAAAATCTAATTTAATAATGTGATGTTATTTTAAAGTGGTTATTTTATAAAACACAAAGTAAAACTCAAGGTAAGTTGTTGGTACAGTCATTTAAATTTCAGCTCCATTTAAAAAAATTGGAGGACAAAAATCAGCAGGGAATAATATTTCAAGATGTCTTCTTTTATTAACTATTCGGACTGGGTTAACATATAAACTTGATCCAATATAGAATAATGTGAAAATTAAATAGTCACCCTTATAAAACCAGGTAATATCCCCGCAAATTTCTGGTTTATTTCTCAGATATGCTTGCAAATCAGAAAATTTGCTGCATTTCTCTAAACTAAAAAAGGGATAGATCATGTTAACTCTGCTCTCAGCAATATCTTTCCTTGCTAAGTAGAGACTTATGGGGATTATGGACTAGATTAGAATTGTTTTAGTCTCTTCTGCAATATTTATAAAAATAGGATTCCTTAACCTTCAAAGGGAAAAATTCCTTAAAAAAAAAAAGAAAAAAGAAAAAGAAAATCTACTACAAAGTCAGCACTTCGGTACCTGATTGTGGTAACAAGGCCAAAATCCAAGACGAAGCCCTTTATTGCACATCGTGTTCCAACGTCTTGGGCAGCCCCATCTTGCGACCTCTCCAGATTGGCTGCTCCTGCTCTCTCTACTGCAGAGAGAACTTCAATTAGAGAAATTCTGAGGCTCATAAATCTAAACTGGATACTCCCCTCACTGGAGGCAAGGATGTTGAAACTTACTAAAAAGATTCATGTTAGAGGAGGGTTCAGATAAATCTAAGTGGCTTGAAACCACTATAATTTAAGCAGCTGAGAGTCTTATTATACAACAGTTTATTTACCTTAAAAAAAAAAAAAAAAACTTATGGGAAAAGAATGGCAGCAAATTACTAGATAACCTGAAAAAAAGGCTATTATCATTATGAATTTCTAAAAAGTGCAATAGGCTCCACTAAACTTAAATTTATAGTATAAACAGTATAAACTTACAGCTGACCATTCATATTCATAATCCTTATGAAGAAAGCAAGCAAGAAAAAAACTAGGATACATTATTAACTTCTTAATGCCCTAAAATAACTTCATTGAAAAAAATGTTTGGTTAAAAACTGGTTAGGAAGGCAATGTTTCCCTGCTGACTTAAGCCTAGCTGCCTAAGCAAGGCTTTAAAAAATGTCTTCACCTACTAGAGTGCATAGGCAGAAGGAGCAGAGACTATGGCGGTCTTCCTAGTGACACTCCCAAGTCACATAAATGGGGTATATTTCTGGGATAGACTGCCAACAAGTTACTGAAAGAAGAGAAACAAACCCAGCTAAAATGTGGCCAATACATAGACCAATACCCTCACAAGTTCTATTATCATGACATAGAAGTCTTAACTAAAGTTACCTCAAGGCTATCAGATCTAAATCATATCCACCACATTAACATTACCTGATTTGTGAAAGACTGAATTAGTTTTCAAGTTGGTTTTCCATAAAGACTTGTAATGAAGCATAATATATATAAAGCATCTCTTCAAGCAAGTAAAAGCTCTACCCTGAAAGACCTCAGTAATTAAGACTTTACAACTGGAGAAATAATTTGAAGTACCATTATCACTGTATTTTTATCAAAGTGTGGTGATGTGAGCTAGGCAAAAGAATGAAGATAACACTGTTGAGATACCATAGCTACTAAATAACTTAATAATTTTACCTTACCTGAGTGTGAAAATTTGAAATGGTTGTTGTTTCAATATCTTTCTTGCCCAGAATTTCCATTTTCACTGGAGTGTTGGGGAAATTAAAAGCAAAGTAATCCAAGAAGTCTGGGAGATAAGCAGCCGCTCCATGCACTATTGCTAAAGCATAGTAAGCAGCATTTTTCTCATTTTCACTGAATGTCAAAGCAAGAAACTCCTCAGAAAATCTCTCCATCTCCATTGGAGACAAAAATGAGAGTTCATCCATGTAAGCATGAAGGACAAGAGCACCACCATTGGACTGGTGTTCCTCATGAATAAAGTTGCTAAATTTAGTACCTGTTTTTAAGAAATTTCTACGAATAGAATGTTCCTGGTGAGTCATAAAAGGTGTTTGTACTCCCTGGGGTACCCGATATTCTTGCATGCCCAAATTTAATCGGCACAGCTGTTCATCTTTCAGATACCTGAAGGACTCCTTATTAACTCCTGAAGTGCTATTTATTTGTCCTTGGGTGAGAATTTCCTTACTGATGCGGGTCAGGCCAGCACAGACGGTTTGTACTTCCTTATTGTACATTTTAAGGCGTCTTCCTCGCATGTCTTCTCGGTGTTTCTTTTTCTTTTTCTTCTTTATTTTCTTCAAGACAAAATCATCAGCTCTCTGGGTTTTACCATTTTCATCTGGTGTTTCTGGCCACAATAATTAAAAAAAAGTTAGTTGCTAGGACTAATGTCAACATACAAGTTTCTTAAGGTACTAGATCTCAAATCAAATAGTCTCCTCTTAATTCTCAGAATTTGCTATTGCAACTTACATCTTCAAAAAATAAATGAAACTAAGATTTAAAATACATTAATATTCTGGGTCAAAGATTATGTTAAAAAGCAGATAATGAGGGGCTAGATGTGTGGCTCACTGATACAGCATATGCTTAGCATGCACCAGTACACATTCAGTACCTTGCACCACCACACTACCACCACCTCCACCACCGCACACACACACACACACACACACACACACACACACACACACACACAAAGCCGATCATGGCAAGGGGTGACATATAATTTGACTTACAATCAAAACTAAAGGAAATATCCAAGTAATTTCAAATCTGACATACTGCACAAAATATTTGTTCAGTAACCTTTGAAAATCTAAATTGAAGCTTGTCATATTTCATGTTTGCTGTCAGTCTGTAAATTACCTAAAGGCTAATCAGAGAATTAAGCCATAAGACAAAAATGACAAAATCTTGCCTATGATTGTTATATGGGTTTTTTTTTTAAGGGAGGTGTTTCTTAGTGGCAGTATTCATTCTCAAATATTGTTGTTAGAATTATAAACTACATACTACTTCAAAGGAAGGCAATTTGGTGATATATATCAAAAGTCCTGAAAATATTTACACTCAGACCTAGAAACTCCACTTCAAAGTCAAAATACTCCAATTCAAAGTCAAACTTAAGAAAATAACTGAAGATCTACAAGGATATCAATGACAGTATTATTTAAAACAACAAAAACCTAAACTAAATGCCTAATAATCCGGAACTGATTAAACCTCGGTAGTTACACATTATAAAATAGTACCTGGCCATTATATACCATAGATGAAAAGACTGACATACAAATTACAAGGATACAAAATGCTTACAATGCTACTCTTCTAAAAGCCTACTCTAATAACTCCTATCTACCTAAGGGAATATGCAGCCACAGCTATTCCTGCTCCCTGCTCCTGCAGCACTGTACTTCTACCACAGCACTTATCATACTCCATGTTATCACATATTTAATTTTTCACCTCTTCTCTAGACTGTAAGCAATCTAAGCTCAGTGATATATATCTTACCTTCTTTCCAAAGCACTAGATACAGGTATATTCTGATTCCATTTTTATATTAGACATTCATTCATTTGAACATTAAGTAACCACCATTTGCCAGGTATACATCTAGGGACTAAGGAGATGATGGCTAAAACAGACACAATCCCTACTCTTTGTTTGGATTAGTACCAGGGATTGAATGCAGGGGCACTTTGCCACTGAGTCACATCCCCAGCCCTTTTTTTATTTTATTTTGAAACAGGGTCGCCCTGCATTCCTTAGGGCCCGCTAAGTTGCTGAGGCTGGCTTTGAATTTGTGATCCTCCTACCTCTGCCTCCCAAACTGCTGGGATTACAGGCATGAGCTACCATGCCCGGCCTTACTCTCTTAAATATTATAATCTGGTTGAACAAGGAAAAGAAAGTACCAGGTAGTAATAAAAAATAAGTAGGTTTTTCTAGATGCTGGGAAAGCTTTTATAAGAGGTGACATTTAGACTGAGTCCTAAATAATAAGATAAAGTGGGTATATGAAGACTTAGGAGGAAATATTCTAGAGAGAAACAAAGGACCTAAAGAAAAGAAAAAGTCTCCTTGATCTCTATATGTATACATATATATAATTTTATATACACACACACAAAACAGAAAAATATCTGCATAAGTACATACTACAATATTAACAGTAGGGAGGCTTAAAGGTATGAGTGGTAGGAGTATAAATGTCTAGCTTTTTTCTGCTTTCTAATTTTCTATAATAAACATTATTACTTTATAATTTGAAAACTCAATTTTAATTTCTGAAGGATTATCATAGATTGACACATCCAGATTAGAAAGGCATCTTTGATTTACTAGTTGGAAAATACACCTAGCAAGAAATCTAGGTGTAGTTGTAATCAATCTTTAAGCTTGGTCTAACATTTACTCTACAGAATTTATCTATCAAACAACAGCATTTCTAACACAATTCAAGTAATTCAGTGTTAACAAACATACTCCAACTAATCCTAGTCTTAGATCTAGGAAGAACAGGTTCAAATAATTTTTTTTTTTTTTTTTTTTTTGGTACTGGGGATTGAACCCAGGGGCACTCCACCACTGAGCCACATCCCCAGCCCTATTTTGTATTTTATTTAGAGACAGGGTCTCACAAAGTTGGGCCTCACAAAGTTGCTGAGGCTGGCTTTGAACTCTCGATCCTCCTGCCTGAGCCTCCCAAGTGCTGGGATTACAGGCATGCGCCACTGTGCCCAGCTAGGTTCAAATAATTTTAAGTAAAGAATTCTCTTGGGGGGCTGGGATTATAGTTCAGTGTTGGGGCACTTGCCTAGCATGGGTGAGGCACTGGGTTCAATCGTCAGTACCACATAAAAGTAAATAAAATAAAGGTATTGTGTCCATCTACAATTAAAAATATTTTAAAAAAGAAAAAAAAAAAAGGAATTTACTTGGGGGCTGGGGCTGGAACTCAGTGATAGAGCACTTGCCTAGCATGTGTGAAGGCCTGGGTTTGATTCCTAGCACTGCATATAAACAAATAAAACAAAGTTCCATCAACAACAAAAAATTATCAAAAAAAAAAACCAGAATAATTCACTTGGTATATGTAAATACATGACAGTTGCAAGAATCAATATTAAAATCACTCTAAATCACCAGATATTACAATAGTTATAAAACCTTCTATAAAATTTAAACTTATTTTAGGGCTGCGGTTATAGCTCAGTGGTAGTGTTTGCCTAGCATGTGATGTATGAGGCACTGGGTTCAATCCTCAGTGCCACATAAAAATAAATAAAATAAAGGTATCATGTCCATCTACAACTAAAATATTTTTAAAAATTTAAACCTATTTTAGAGTTCAAGCCAGACTTTAAGCTGAATAGATAGCAAATAACTTTCACTGTATCTAATATTTGCTTTTAACAAAAAGAAAACCATACAGAAAGGGTTATAGCTGGCCGGGTGCAGTGGTGCACGCCTGTAATCCCAGCACTTGGGAGGCTGAGGCAGGAGGATCGAGAGTTCAAAGCCAGCCTCAGCAACTTTGTGAGGCCCTAAGCAACTCACTGAGACCCTGTCTCTAAATAAAATACAAAATAGGGTTGGGGATGTGGCTCAGTGGTGGAGTGCCCCTGGGTTCAATCCCCAGCACCCAAAATAAAAAATAAAAAAAAAAAGAAAGGGTTATAGCTTAGTGGTGAAGTTCCTTGCTTAACATTCACAAGGCCCTGGGTTTGAGCCCCAACACTGCAAAATAACAACAACAACAACAAAAACCAATTCATTTGCAAACATCATTTCTCACTAAACTGAAATCAAACACGTAATCAGGTTGCTTAAAATGGTAAGAAAATGCAATCAATTTTTATAATATAATACTATAATACTATAATATATATTATATTATATAATACTATAATACTAAATCCTTGATTAGTTAAAACTCAGCAAGTCATTTATATTTCTTACCAAATAAAATTAATCTAAATACTTTTCTTAATACTAAATCTGTAATTTAGGCAATTTTCCCAAGCAACTAAATGCCATTAAATATAAAGGTTAAACCAATTTAAAAATAGCCATCTAATTACCCTCCACTAACTGTTTTAGGAATTTCACAGGAAAAGAAAATATCTCTGAATAGATCTTGTTGTTCTAAACTTCAGAAGAGGTATTTGGTATGCAGAAGATGAATTGTGACCTAGATCTGCCACTGAAATTAACACCAAGAAGGAACGGTCTTGACTAACACATTATCTAGATTACTATCATCTTACCATATGGTATTTCTAACAGGGTTAAATCTCTTTGGGTATTATTCCAAAATTTAGTTACATGAAAACCATTCAATTAGTTCAATGTGGCCCATCTCCAGGAAAGAAAAAGGGTGAGAGGGAGACTGTACAAGGAAATAAAAAGGGTCTTAAACTGAACATAATCTCACATACCAACATGATTAAAAAGTTTAAATATGAAACAAATTTCAATCAATCTTCCCACAAATCCTACTTTAAAAATGTTTCCTTTTTTTCTAAGGCTGATACAGAAAACTTGCCTTTTTTTAATGGAAAAATCTCAGACTATTTACCCCATGCTTGTTAATAAATTCCCATGAACAAACAAAATTTATTCTCAAGTTATCTTAGAGGCAATTAATTGTGAATGGCCTAAGTATCCACAAGTTGTTGGAAGTTCTTACGGAAAGTTGGCCATTATTGCATGAGAAAGACACCAAATGCCTTTCCATGAATTAAAAACATTTAAAAGTCAAATGTCTTAGAGGCTTCACAATCTTTCCATTTCTAGTAGAGTGTTTTAGTGTTCCAATAAAGAATGTATGCATGAAGTCAGATTTTGAGTATTTCCCCATAGTGCAAAAGCTAAATTTGTTGCATCAATTTTGTTTTTTTTTCTTATATTTTTTTAGTTGTCAATAGAATTTATTTTATTTACATGTGGTGCTGAGAATGGAACCCAGTGCCTTATGCATGCTAGGCAAGCACTCTACAACTGAGCCACAATCCCAGCCCAGTTATTGTTGTTTTGAAGCGCTGGGGGATCAAACCCAGGGCCTTGTGCATGTTAGGCAAGCACTTTATTGCTGAGCTACATCCCCAGCCCTGACATCAGTTCTTTACAGACAAGAAGCTGAGCTACACTGCAGCTATAACTAAGAAAAGCTTTCACACGTCTAACTGTAAGAATCAATTTTAAAACTACGTAATTCTACAGAGGAAAATACAAACATTGGTTTAAGAAATAAACTGCTGCTGCCTTTAAAAACATCATTATAACTAAGATTAATATATGACGCTATCAGTAAACCTTCACATACACTGTTGTTAATTATTAAACTGCATAATTTATTTAATATAACACTATTGAAAGCTTTTCATTAATGCAAAAAATTAGCTTTCCAATATTACAAAACTTAAACACCATTCATAACAACATTCATACACTTGAATTATACCTCAGAAAATACAGGTATAATCCTAAAAATGATTGTTTTGCAAAAACAAAACAATTGGAATTATTTACTCATTATTAATCATGAAGAAAAGGACTAAAGTTTTTTTCTGAAAATATATTATTTTTGGTATTCTTGAGAATTCTTCCAATTCTATATAAAAACCAATAAAAAAGAAAAACAAAACCCGCTCACTTTGAAGGCCAAATTTTTGTGAATCACTGTTATGTTTTTTTTACATTGCTTTATCTTACTTCCCACTCCATTCTGATGTCTAGAATCTGGGTAGGGTTGAAACACTGTTTTACTTCAGCAGTATAATCTTTTTTTCCCCCTTTCATTTTAAGACTTCAATTTTTAAGAGCAGTTTGAGGTTCATAGCAAAACTGAGAAGTTACAGAGATTTCCTATACATTCCTATACATGCATAGCCTCCCCAATATGAACACTCCCCACCAGAGTTATATATTCATATCACCAGAGTTCAGGTGACATTAGGGTTCACTCTTGGTGTGAGTTTGGACAATGTACAATGACAGGGATTCACCATTACAGCATCATGCAGAGTAGTTTTGCTGCTCTAAAAATCCTATGATCTGCCTTTCAAAACTCCCTTCACCCTCATCACTAGCAACCACTGGTCTTTTATTGTCTAATTTTGCGTTTTCCAGAATATCATTTAACTAGAATCATACAGTATATAGCCTTTTCAGACTGGTTTCTTTCACTTAGTAATATGCATTTCAGATTAAGGATAATTCATTTGTTGTGATGCTCCACTGTCCTTACCATAGTTTATATATCCATTCATCTACTAAAAGACATCTTTGGTTGCTTCCAAGTTTTGTAAATTATGAATAAAGCTGTTATTGATATCCATATGCAGGTTTTTATGTGGACATATGTTTCCAACTCCTTTGGGTAAATACAAGAAATGGAACTGCTGGGTCAGGTAGTAAGAGCATGTTTAGTTTTGTAAGAAATTACCAAACTGCCCTCCAATGTAGCTGTACCATTTTGCATTTCCACCAATAATGAATGAGGCAATATAACCTTTTGAGAGTTAATATCTTTGTACCTTGCTTCTCAGTGGTAAAATGGAGGGAAAACAATGTTCTCTCATAAAATTAATTTGCAGAGTAAATGAAAACTGCATTTAAAGTATTTGGCATAGTCCTAGAACATAACGAATACTCACTACATGTTAAGTACTGTTTTTTCACCCAAACAGATGAATTCTGGAGGCAGAGTATTATCTAGAGTGTACTATTTAAGATAAAAAAACAAGTGCTTTACAGTTAGACTCAGGTTAACATCTCAGCTTTACTGCTTATTCAGATCTCTGGGAAGCTAAAAAATTTTTTAAACCTCAATTTTCTCATCATAAAATGTTATTAATACAGTTAATACACAGTTATTTAAGTATTAAAGGGAAAGACTGAATAGGAGGCCCTCATCATAGTATCTGATGTACAAATCCTTATCACCTTGTCATAATCGTAACAAAAATATTAGATAACAATCCTCTAAATAAGTGCAACAATTCTAGAAATTAGAGCTAGAAATTACTTGCCGAAAGCACAATATGGCATACCAAAAGAGAAAAACATAAAATGGAAGAAAATATCTCTGAAAGAGGGTAGAAAAGTATTATTCACCAACTGTCTGTTAAGGACCATGTATTTATCTCATTTTATTCATCCAACAAACCAGTGAAATGAGTATAGAAATCCTCCTTCAGAGAAGGAAAGAGTCTAAAACAAGAGGAATTTAACATATTAGGTCACAAAAGCTAGTAGATGACAACCAAAACTGTCACCTAAATCCAAAATTCAAACTCTTCTAAAATCATGCACTACAAATTACACTCTTTTTTTCAACTCCTCTTTCGACCTCTCCCTGCAACACTCCCATTGATGATCAATTAAATCATCAGGTAGTACAACTAATGGACTTGAGGTGGATTGAGTATTACTTTACTCAACAAGTATCTTACTTACTACCCATTTCACAATTTTACATGATCACAAAGATGAGTCTTCACACCTTACTTGAGGTTATTTTTGCTTCTCTGAGTGGACAAGAAGAAATGTCAGTCCCTAAAGACATCATTATCTGTTACCTGATAAATGAGATAATCTGCCTATTCCTCATTATAATCCAAATAATTCTCCATCCCTATCACCAAAACCAATCAACTGTTTCCAGATTCAAAACTCCTGCCAATGTCTTTTTGACACTGCAAAAATTTCCATTAACTTCTGGCTTAGGAACACTATCCCTGTGATAGCAGTTAGGTCATTGATCAAAAGTGAAAAAATATGACAAAGGAAGATTGACTCAGGAGTGCTATGTAAGAGCAATCCTGTCATTTAATGACACCAGTGTACAGAGGTGAGAGATCATCTCCCCTTCCTTTCCTTTCTAAAAATATACTAAAATATTAAAATCATAAATTTACTAACAAAGAATATTTAAAAAGCATCGCTCCTTTTGATTGTTATATGCTTTTACGGGTACTAAGAGAAAGAAATTAAGGTTTCAAAGGACAGGTAACAGTTTAGTCAGATTTGAGCCTACTGCTCATAAAAAAATACATTTTAATATCTCTTTACTTATCAATCCCACCATGTACAGCAGAAAGAAAAATGCCAACTGGACCATAAGTCAAAAAAAAAAAAACTGAGTTCAATGTTCAGTTCTACCATTAACTAAAAATTTCAAGCATGTTACGTCACCTCTTTAAAAATCACTTTTCTTCTTCTTCTACAGGTGAAACAAGTTTACCAGAGCATTTACAGGTCAAATTTTTGTTTCAACTGTTTATGAACAACTCCCAATGTCTAGAGTCTTAATGATTTGTAATTATCTACACATGAATTTGGATTGAGTGCTCTTGAGCTAGTGTGCAGGATCATGACTCAACTCAGTTCAGGGGCTGGCAAACTTTCTCTATAAAGAACCAGATAAGGCTGGGATTGTAGCTCTGTGGTAGAGCACTTGCCTACCATGTGTAAGGCACTGGGCTCAATCCCAAGCACCACATAAAAATAAAAATAAATAAAGGTCCATTATAACTAAAAAAATCTTTAAAAGAAAAGAACCACATAGCAGTATTTGCAGGCCATATGGTCTCTGTGTCAACTACTCTTCTCTGCTACTACAATGCAAAAACTGCCATAGACAATATGTATAAATGAACAGAACATGTTCCAATAAAACTTTATTTTTGGGCATTGAAATATTTCATGTCATTTTCACATTATAAGGTTTTCTGCAACCATTTAAAAAGAAAAACTCCTCCCTCACTGCTTGTACAAAAACAGGCAACAGAACTCATTTTTTATAAAACCAATTTAATGGAAGAATAATCATCTTTTCAACAAAAGATGCCAGAGCAACTGGATATTGATGGAAAAAAGAGAACCACAATCTAAACCTTGCACAAAACTAAGTTCACAATTTAAATGCACAATTTAAATGCAAAAGTTAAAATTATAAAACTTTTAAGAAAAAGAAACAGGAAAAATCCTTGGGACTTTAGACATGATACCAAAAACATTATTTATTAAAGAAAAAAATCAATAAATTGAAGTTCAACAAAATTTGAAATTTTTGCTTGTTTTCGTGTATGAAATATCTTGTTAAGATGACAGAAAGACAGGCAACACTGGGAGAAAATACCTGCAGATAATGTAGTTGACAAAGGACTTGGGCCTGTAATATACAGACTACTCAATGAAACATTCTCAAAATATAGTAATAAAAAAAATTCAATTAGAAAATGGGCAAAAGACATAGATATTTTACTGATGAGGATATATAAATGGCAAATGATGACATGAAAAGTTGATTAATATCATTATCCACCAGACCATGATGAGAAATCTCCACACATCTATTGAAAGAGCTAAAATAAAAAGTGACAATACCAGATATTATCAAGCATGTGGAAAAACCTGATCATTAGTGGGAATGTAAACTGGTACACGATAGAAAATCATATGGTAATATGTTAAAAAAAAAAAGAAAAAAACCCTTAAAACTTACTATATGACCTAGCAATCACAATCCCCTGAGAAATGAAAATGTACTTTCATGCAAGAATCTGAACATAATTATTTGTAGACGTTTTATTCATAAGAACCCAAAACTAGAAACAACCCAAATGTCCTTCAGTTGGTAAATGGTTCAATAGGGGAACCATTTACCATCCATACTGTGGAATACAATTTAGCAAGAAAAGTAGAACACTATTGATATACATACCACCGAATGGATCTCACATTATGCTGAATCTCAAGATTATAATACTGTATGATTCCATTTATATAATATTGTCAATGACAAAATTACAAGGATGAAGAACAGATTAACAATTGTCAGGGATTAGGGATAGGAGACAGAGGGAGTGCCTAAAACTATACAGGTATAGCACAAGGTAAATCTTTTTGGAGATGGAATTGTTTTGTTTCTTAACTACAGTGGTGGTTACACTAATCTACACATGATAAAAATGCACAGCACTACACATTGTATCAATGTCATTTTCCTGGTGTTAGTATTATACAATAGTTATGTAAGATGTAACCACTGGAGGAAACTGGTGAAAGGTAAGGACCTCTATGTACTATTTTTGCAATTTCCTGTGAGTCTATAATTATCTCAAAGTTAAAATTCTTTCTAAAAATCTGATGATAAGCAAAAGGAAGACAAAACTTTGTAAGTAACAAGTGTCTACCCGCTCTCCTTATTAATCTTAGAGATGCTTCAAGGACCAAACATTAAAAATAATAAAAGCCAGTTTTAAATAAGTGCCTACAATGAGCCAAGCACTATTCTTAGTGCTTTCTACACTACCCCATTTAATCCATGTAACAACCTAATAAATGAAATGCCACAACTCCACTTACAGATGGGAAAACTGAGGTTGAAAAGAGGTTAAAGCAATCTGCTCATGGTCACACTGTAAGTGCTAAGCGCCACAGATGAAACTCAGATGAACTCTCAGAGGCATGCTTCCCATATACAAGGGTAACCAAAATAAACATTCGGAGAGGGGGGAAAAAGGTACCAAACTCTGTGCACAAATTTGAACTAAATGACATCAAACCAGTTTGTTTTCTCCCTCAGTTCAAATACAGTTCTCAGAACTTTTAAAATACCAGTTCATGTGAGATATCTAGAGCACTTACAATATAGTTTTTCCCACTCAGCCAAAAAATGTAAAATGACCTAATCTTAACCCATTCCTTTTCTTATGTATTGGCAAACTAGTATTGAGAGCTGTATTATCCAATGTGGAAGTTACTAGCCAATGTGGTCAACTGTATGATTAGAATTAAATAAAATTAAAAATTCAGTTTCTCAGTCACATTAGCCGTATTTCAAGTCTGCTCAAGAGCCGCACATGGTCACCATATTGGACAGTACAAATACAGAACATTTCCATCATCTGAGAAAGTTCTATTCACTACTACTGGATTAGAGACTTGCTTTAGTTTGCTTTTTTAAAGAGCAAGGGGTATGTGCGATGTTCAGAGAAGCCCAAAATCATTGCAATCATAAAGGCGAGTTAGGTCAGATCTCCTTGTTTTAAAGTCAGGTACTGCCACTATTAATGTCAAGGCACAGGGAAAAGATAAGCAAAGGACTAGGGGAAAAAGGAATAAGAAAAAGTAAAATCATACAGCTTGGCAGTGAAGCTAGAACTAAGATTCAGGAGTGTGGGTTCTACTGTCTATTAGACCTGTATGGATAAACACATACGTGTACACACATGAAGGTGGGAAATAAAGGTAAAAATAAAAGATCAGTGCATGTTGGTGGTGGAAATTGCCACTCCTATCAACTTACCACAAGTTCTATTCCTAAGAATGAATTTTTTTTTTTTTTTTTTGCCGTGCTGGGGATTGAACCCAGGGCCCTGTGCTTGACAGGCAAGCACTCTACTAACTGAGGTATATCCCCAGCCCTCACAAGTTCTATTCCTGAAGATGAAATTTGGATACCACAAAATGAAGATTTAATTCTAGTCAATAAACCCTTATGGAATAATTATTTGTACCTAACCACAGTATTTGGAAGTAGCACACAAAAAAACTGGTTAGCTCAGTTAAGCAAACATGTGGAAAGAATGCAAGACTTTCAAAATCTTATATTGAAAAGTGGCTTATTAATATCTAATAACCAAACTGGCCCAGCAGTAAGACACACAGAAGTATCTTAAAATTTTCTTGAGGAGATACAATGAATTATATAGTCAGATACAAAGTACAAACAAATGGTATAATTAACAGCATACCTCATTTCTTCCACAAAGAGCAAAACTAAATGCTACAAGTAATTAGGAAAAGGAAGACACTACTCTTGACCAGCCTAATTCTCTAGAGCACATTTATTTAAATAGCCCTATATTTCTGGGTTAAATTTTCTTGAGGATTATTGGAAGTACACACATTCTCAAATTGTACTACACAGAATAAAATGCAACTGCAATTCTTGCCCCTTCTATTTACTACACATCTTCCTCTTTTCAGGTTTTGTAGATCCTATTCCCTAGGATCAAATGGGAGAGAAAGTCTTCCCCCCCACCCCTATCTAAGAATTAAAACAGTCAATAAAAAGTTTAAACGATTTTTACCTCTAAACTAAAAAAAAAGAAACTCTGTGTGTGTGTGTGTTAACCTTGCAGAAACTAAGGCAACCAGTGAGTTGTGTAACCTCTGTAAGAAACCAAACTCATTACAGTCCCGAACCAGACCCGAGAATATTTTGGAGCAGGGGGTAGTAAAAACCAAAGATTCCCAGGAAGGAAAACTGGGAGAAGGGATTTTAGCGACAAGCCTTTACTTTAGAAAGGCAGTTTTCAGTTTCCCACCTATAAATCCAACGCCAAGAACAGCGCGGCGCGGAAACCCTGCGGAATTTGAAAACAAACGTTGCGAGGCTCCGGGGGATTGCGAAGGGAGCTGGTAACTGACAGCTCGGCCTCGGAGCGAGAAGCCTCAAGTAGGTCAAACTGTGTCCACTGCCTGAAGTCCAGAGTCCACGCCAGTGGGCTCAGGGGAGAAGAGCAGCAGGAGGGAAGCCGGGATTTGGCGTCTTTCAATCCTAAAGGGGCGGGATATCGGAAACGAGGGACCTAGAGCCCCAGCCCGGGCACTTCGTCTGCTCTCACCTCTCTTGGGGGCCTTGATCAAAGGCACCCCTCCAGTCCTTTCGCCGTTTTCCTGCTTGTCCTTGTGCTTGAGATCGCCAGGAACGCAGGAGCTGGGGTCACCATCGGCGCCGCGGTGGTGATGGTGCTTGTGCCTCTCCTTGTGGCCCTTATGCTTGGGCCCAGCCGCGCTCACCGTCAGGGGCGAGAAGGTGAAGAGGGCCGAGGTGCCTGGGGCCGGGAGCGGGGCAGCGACAGCGGGCCCGGCGGGAGCAAGCGAAGGTGGCGGCGGAGGCGGCAGGAGCAGAGGCTCAACAGGGCCCTGGACGGTTGGGGCAGCATTCGTTGGCGGCAGCGGCCCGGGATGTTGGCGGCTGCGACGGCGCCGGTGAGGGGGAGCGAGAGGGGGGTCCTGGCTCGGCCGCCCCCGCTTCTCCTGAGACCCTCCACTGCTTGCCCGGCGCTGCCGCTTCACTCCCCGCGGCGAGACCCCAGCATGGGGTTTCTCCTTTCCCTCTTTGTCCGGCTCCTCCTGCGCCGCCACCGCCCGTACTACGCGCACTGCTCCGACCTGCGCAGCCATTTCACCCACAAACACACATTTAAATGGCCCGACCGCCCCCCCGTCCGTGTATCGCGCAAGCGCCGCCCGCGCACGGCCCGCTGGGCATTGGAGTCTCTCCCCCGCCCTCCACTTGTCGGCGGTTCTTCGTGAGGAGCTGAACATGCCGGAAGCAGCAGTTCCCTGCGCTTCTCCGCAGGCCTCTCCAACCGAGCTTCTATTGTAAAGCGCCCTGGGCCGCGCAAAGCCTCGCGGGAGCGGTAGTTCCGCCGCGCCCCGCGCCGCGTCCCCGGCTCTGTGAGTGGAGGAGGCGAGAGGGAGCGTGCGCCGAGTCACGCTTCGGGCTGCGACGCAACCGCCGCCGGCCGGCGAGTTGCCGCCAACCGCCTTAACGGCCCAAACAATGTTAGTGACTTTCAGTCTGGCGGCGCGTTCACATGATCGTTTTCCTGTCCCTTTCGTCATTTTATACGGAGTAGGTAGTCTCCATAGTGACTTTTAAATTTCACATTTCTTTGATAACCTTTGTGAGGTAAAAGAATCCCCGGCCTTTTACCCTTGACCAAACGACTAAGGGAAGGGGAAAACGAGTTAGCAATGTGTAAAATGACGGCAATTTTGTTGCCAAATGTAAAAGGGCTGCGAGTCGGAAATGTTCGGAAGCATTTTCAGCGGCATTGCTTTGGTTACTACTACTGGCGTACGAAGGCAGGTGCAAGAACCGCCTGGAGCCTGGTGAGCCCCCTCGCCACCAGCCGCAGCCCCGCGAAAGCGGGAAAGGTAGAGTCCAGCGTTTATTTCCCCTACAAATATGGAAAGAAAAAAATCTAGGTGGATATGAGAAAATTTTAACAAGAGTTTCTTTTCAAGTCCTTAAGTATTAAGTTGCATAAATTTGAAAAGTGTCTACCTGACAACTCTCCAAAAATCGTCGCTGTTCGCCAAGGGGCGGTTGTTGCTCAGAAATTCATTTAGAAACTCATCACTTTGGCTTTTGCCTAAGATTCTTTGAATGTATGTGGTCCTTGGCAAAGACATTATTGGTTACAATGATGTACTCAGCAGATAAAATTACTGTAGTTTGATACCACTAGTTCCTGGAAAATATTTACTTCAGCTAAATGAACACTAATGCATTGAAGTTAGTTTAAAAACAAAAAGTTTATTTTGTACCTATTGGGTACATTGTACTACAATACACAGGTGACAATGTATCGTTAAGTTTGCCCTATGATTAGCCTTCCTAATGAAAAATATTAAAGAGCAAATGATATGTAATACTGTTTCTAAAAGTTATAAACAAACTTTTAAAATAAGAGGACTCCTTTGTAATAATAATGATCCACTATCTTACTTGCTACATAAATTAGATCTGAAATAACACATTTTAAGACAAATCCATATTTATACAGAAATTTATTTTAAACTCTCAGTACCTTGGGTTGGATATAAATTACAAATGTTTATATAGGACGTTTTATAGGAAGATATTAACAAAAGAGCTATTTCATTGATTACTTTTCTAGGACTGTGAATTGAGTAACTTTGGTTAAAATTTACCCCAATGTAATAGAACATCTTGTTACTATTAAAAATTATCATCATTATCTGCACATTTTAGTCTCTTAAATATAACTTATTTTCTTACTACTCTGGTTTCCCACAATAATTGGGAAGATGTGTGAAGTACAATCCATTTAGGTAAAAATAACTCCCAGAAAATAATTATTGTTACAAGCAGTAATTTTGTACTGCAACTGCAAGATAAGATTTTTTTAAACTTTTTTTATACTAAATTCTGACAGGTAAAACTTTAATTGGAGTCCAATTCTTACAAACCTCTTAAATTTACAATTATGCTAGGTGAGACGGTGTGTACCTATAGACCCAGTCCTGGGGAGCTGGGTGATGGGAAGATCACTTGAGTCCAGGAGTCTGAGATCAGCCCAGGCAACATAGGAAAACCCAGAACAACCAGGCTTAGTGGCACACAACTGTAATCCCAGTGACTCTGGAGGCTGAGACAGGAGGATCAAGAGTTCAAAGCCAGACTCAGCAATTTAGCAAGGCCCTGAGCAACACAGCAGGCTCTGTCTCTAAATAAAATATAAAAAGGTTTTGGGATGTGGCTCAATGGTTAACCACCCCTGAGTTCAATCCCTGGTACCAAAAAGGAAAAAAGAAAACCCAAAACAAACAAACAAAAAATGTGCATTTATCTAGAAAAATAAAATTGAATAACTTCCAAAAATGAAAAACAAATCCATTTTAAAATTTCTCATATAGCATTCTCTACATAAGCTCAAATCACAAACTTTTATTTGCAGTTTCCAATCCAACATAAGATATGAAAATACAAAATTGCTGACATTTTTTTTGCATGTTGCTTTTCTGTTAAAAACACAGCATATCTTCATTATTGATATTATGAATATTGAACATTTATTTTCGCTAGTGTATTCCAGTAGTTTTACTGCAGATGTAGTCTATATTATAAACTCAGTTTATTAAAGGTTCCAAGTTGGTGGTGGGTTCCTTGGTCCTTTGGGTTTTGAAAAACGATTTGCAAAACCTAGAAACAAAAATAAAATGGAATGAAAATAGATTTTTTTATGTAGAGATGAATACTTGGATTTTAAATGTATTATGTGCAAGTACATGGATTATTTTCAAAGGGTGAGGCAGCATCTTTGAGCAATTTAATGATAGATTATAGTAGCATTATAGTAACTAAAGCTTAAATGGTAACAATACTTTTTTAAAATTTTTATTTTATTTTTGTGGTGCTGGGATTTGAACCCAGGGCCTTGTTATATGCTAGACAAGTGTTCTACCCACTGATCCACACATGCAACCCAAATATTAATATTTTAAATGTATAGAGCATCTTTAACATGTAAATTTAATAATGGTAATAATTGAATGAAGAACCCTGGTTATAATAGCCTTTGATAATTCAGTGCATAATATCATGTATCCAACCAATCATCACAGAACTGAGAAATTTCAATTTCACAAAACTAAACACTAGTATTAGTAGTTAAATAATCATTTTTACTTATCTTTTTTCCCAAACTCACACCCCCTACCACCACGAAGAAGGAGGATGAGGAAATCTTTCAAAAAATCAAACCTATTGAGGAAGGAGGAAAGGGAAATGGAAGGTACTGGGGAATGGAACTAACCAAAGTATATTGTTATATCGTGTTCTATACAAATATGTAGAAACAAATTCCAGTATTATAATGCACTAGTAAAAAAGTTGAAAAAAAAAGGATGAAGGCTATTTCTTTATACTTTCAAAAGATTTGCAGGTTGATGACATTGGTTCTTTATCACTTGCAATATATGTCTTTTCTTTGTTGGTGGTATATTTTCAAGGTATCTTAGCATTTAGCAACTTTGGGTGCTTAAATTGAAAATGAAAGGTTTAGTAGAATACAAAGGGAGAATAAAGAATGGAAAATTCAGATATTCCTGAACTTTTAATTTCATCATCTTAGTAACTATTCATAAGTTACCTAAACCGAAACCTGCCAGAAAAAAAAAAAACCAAAAACTATATCAGAAATGGAAGAGTAGAAGAGTAGGGAGGAAGAAAAGAAGATTAAAACAAACAAACAAACAAACAAACAAACAGGAAACCACTAAAATTATATAAGCAGTGATTTAAAATATTGGGAAAGGGGTGTACAGTCTTACTTCATGTACATTTTACTCTGAGTGATCACAAAACAAATGATTCAGGTTAAGTAGCTGCAGGTATAGTAACAATCATCTCATCAGTACAGATAATCTCCACTGCAACCCAAGTAGGTTGGGAATAAAAGGACATGTTTGCCAGTGCAGTGGCCCATGCCTGTAGTCCCAGTAGCTAGGGAGGCTGAAGCAGGAAGATTGCAAAAAGCGAGGTGCTAAGCAACTCAGTGAGACCTGATCTCTAAATAAAATACAAAAAAGGGCTGGGGATGTGGCTCAGTAGCCTAGTGCCCCTGAGTTCAATCCCTGGTACCTCTCCTCCCCAAAAATGGACATGTTTCCTGACCACTTCAAGTATCTTAAATTTCAGGGATGGATATATATATTTATTATTATATATTATTATAAATATATATATAAAATTCATTCTCACTGATCAGTTCTCAATAGTGTTGAGAAGTCTTTTTTTCTCCTTTTTTTTTCCTGCATGTCAATTCAAGAAAAATAAACTACAATTTTGAGTAATATATCCTTACAAGTGTTAATTGCCTTCTTTATAAAAGGGAGCAATGAAAAAATAAATGCTACTTTTCAAGCAGGTAAATTGTTCAAATCTAGGATATTTGAGAAGAAGCAATATGAGGCAGCACTCTGATCTTTTATTTTCATATTAAAGTACAGAATGTTGTAAAGTTAGGTAAACCTTGAGTTACTCAAATGTTATCACTGATTTATAGACAAGAAAGAAGCAGAAAACATTTGTGTCCTGAGTAAGGTTTGGTGCTTTTTCCATAGTTTATTCAATATTCTAAATGAATGTTTTTAACTAAATTATCTTGTACAACCATTACTTTTTAGCATAATATTTAAACCAGACAAAATTTAGTAGCCAAAGAAGCAGCTCCAGAGATTCTAATTAAATATGTTCTCTAAGTAAGATAGGGGCCATAACCTAGGTATGGAGATTGCTGCTTCTGCACCAAAATCTTTCTCTGCTTCTTCCTCAGCAATATTAACATTTGCCAGTCTCTTATAATTTAGTTATATCACATCTAAGTTCTATTGAAGGGAATGTAAGCTGACATGATAATGCTATATCAGGCCAGTGTCTTATGACCAGAAGAGGAGGAAGAAACCACATCTCCTCATGTTTTTCTCTCTTCCTTCCACCTGAAATCTGAATGTGGTAGCAACCAAATTTTGACCATATAGATAAGGACAATACCATTGAGTAACAGCAGTTCTCAAAATGTGGTTCTAGGGACTTCTGGGATCTCCCAGATTCTTTGAGGTGTCTGCTTTTCGGTGTCTGATTTTTAGTAGTAATATCCTGCATTAATTGCTATCCTTCTTAGAAAAGTTATGCCTGATACTACTTTACATGGTATCATAAATATATAGAATAATGGAATGCTTAAAATAATATAAAATTATCATTTTAAGTTTATAGCTTATACTCAGGGTCAAATGGTTAAACACTTCCTTGAAACTGTCAGAATTGTGCTTCATCTCCTACTATTGGATGAGTTATATGATTAGACAGTAGCAACTGCTGTTCTTTTTATCACTTGCACATTTTTTATAACCTTGCTTTTAAGCAGGAATATTACAGCATCTCAATTTCTTCATTTGGCTAGTCATGTTCAATTACTGCATGCTGGCATAATAATTTGGTTGTTGATTGCCTAGCTTTATATTCCACATATGCTAGACAATTCAGTCCTATCTGAGATATTAGGAGGTAGCTAAGGACTGAGGGTGTAGCTCAGTGGTAGAGTGCTTGCCTAGCATATGTGAAGCCCTGGTTCAATTCTGAGCACTGAAGGAAAAAAAAAAAGTGCCTGAGATTATGCATGTAACCTAAAATCACATTTAAAGTTGTTTCATAGTATAAATGAATAATTTACTTGATTTTTTTTAAAACCCTGCTGTAAAATAGCACATACCAAAATTCAGAAAAGAGCTTGAGTTATTTGACTGAACAGATTCTGCAGGCTTGCTTGGTGGGGAAGAACTACAGATATCTGTAATGAAAAGAAAAAACATAAGGGAAAGAATGAAGATAAACTCAGATTACTATTTATCAAAAGTGCATAATTGTTGAGATTGAATATTTCCTCCAGAGTAACTAGCACTTTCAAATAAATACATCAGCATCAAATGGATGCTCTGGAAGACATAGCTGCTTAGAGATGGTTTGACATTATAATCTGATTTATGTATTTTTTAATAAGAGGGGTTTTGTTTTGTTTTAATATTTTGTTTTAGTTGTAGGTGGACACAATACTTTATTTTATTTTTATGTGGTGCTGAGGATCAAACACAGGGTTTCAAGCATGCTAGGCGAGTGTTCTACCACTGAGCCACAATCCCAGCCCTTATTTTGTTTTTTGCACAAGATTACTTAGTAAAGCCTAATACTAAGGGAAATTACCAAAGGAATAAGACCCATCATATATAATGAATTAACTTCTTAGGAGATTCAGATTTGACTTTGGACTTCCATCTTTTGTACTATTCTTAGTACACTCCTAAATCTCCACATTAATTCGTCTATGGCAAGTCTGATTTTTTTCTCAACATTATTCTCTATTCCTGGAATTTCTTTCACTGTTCACTCCACTTTCCAGCCAACTTTTTTCCCACCATAAATAATTCTAATTTAGGTCCATAGTCTTCCACAAGCACTGTTATGCTGCTTTGTTTTGCTATTTTAGTTACTTATAATGTAGGCTTAAAAATGTAATTGTCTTCCAGAATTTCAATATGCACATGTATCAGTTTCTGCCCAGTTTTGAAAAAAATTCAGTGAAAATTTTGGTCCACATTTTGCACATTCACTGTCTTACAATGAAAAAGAATCATTTCAGGTTTGCATATTCTTTGACAAAGAGTTCTCATTTGTATAATGAGAAATTATTAAAATTTTTTTTATTTTCAAACTTCAAAATGAAATGCAAAAAGTGCATACTTGTGTTTGCACAAACGTAATACAATTCTAGAAACACCTTCTCCTTCTGAGAGATACTTGAATATAAAGTACTGGAATACATAGTAGATTTCAGTCATCTCCAGTTAACTAATACAATATCCCAAGCATTGGCACTGAGAATAGACATGAGGTAAGGAATTTCAGGAAATATTAATAATCTATAGATTTGCATGTAAACTGAGAGAGGTAAACATCCCTCAGAAAGGAAAAAACTGTCCCAAAGGGAAATATTAATTTATTACAAAGGAGGCAGAGATTCTATATATGTATATTAGAGGGAACTGCCATTTTGCATATTAGCTTGTCTAAGGTGTTTTTATGCTATCTGCCCAACATTCATTCCCTCTTCTCCTGGTAACATATGAACTGATTATACCTTTAGATCAATGAAATGACTAATAACTAGGGCCAATTTTCATTGTTTTGTACTTGGTAAATTGGCATGGTCATACCAGATGTGCAGGTCTGATCTCTCTCCTGATTTATCAGTGTCCACATGTAACAACTGTTAAATATCAGGTAGGACACTATCCTGCCTAATATTAAATATATCTGTAAGAACTGATTCAGGAATAGGCAAATGAACCAAGTCAAGATAGTCAGACCCAATTAGCACTGGTTATCAGACCGTTGCTTGAGTAACCCGGGTTAATTTTTTTTTTTCTGCCACAAGCCTGAAACCACATGGTAAAAGCCTGCCTATAAATAAGCCATCACAGAATGAAACAAAGCTGAGAGTTATGGAATGAGAGATTAGGGTCTGATCTTCTAAGAGTCCCACTATATCCTGAAGCTGTGCCAGTAGTAATCTACCTAGATTTTGTAGTTTCTTTATTTGATATCCTCAGACAGTGTTAGATCTAGAGAAAGAAAATGGGGTGTTTCATAAACTAAGCATATCAAATCCATCTTTGGCTGACTGCTCAATTCACTAATTTCTTGGCTCTTGGCTCTTTAATTTCCTGTTTCCTACCAAAATTTCCTTTTGAAACATTTAAATTCTCTTTTGAATGCTGATGATATATTTTACAACCACTCTTTAGCCATCATGGGTAAAAAAATCAGTTCATTTTAGAGGTCCAGTATGATGGCAAATGGTAGCAAACTATCAACAATCTGCAGTCTATAGCTAGTACAAACTCAGAAGAATAAAGTAACATTCCACCAGAAACATTCTTAGACTATAAATCAAATTTTCTCAGTGCTCTTTTTCCCTCCCTATAGCACTTGTATAATATCATGACTAACCAAATTGATCAAATTTTTAAGAGGTATATCACCATGATTTATATACTTTATGTTTGTAAATAAGGATTTCTAAGATAATGTCTCAAAGTTTCAAGAGTTTTATTTTCATTACAACATATTAAAAATAGTAAGCAACAGACTTTTCCTGCTAATAATACTTGATAAAAATGGAAATGTGTCAATGCTTTGCTTATTTCATTAAATCAACACATTTGTTTCACAATATGCTTTGCTGTGACTATTTTCAAAAAAGACTTCTGGGAATTTTAAATAACATACTTGTATGACAGCATCTTAAGATGGGTAGGAAGTACAAAACATTGTACTACTGGGTGCAATGGTGCTCACCTATAATCCTAGCAGCTTGGGAGGCTGAGGCAGGAGGATCACAAGTTCATAGCCAGCCTCAGCAACTTAGCAAGGCCCTAAGCAACTTAGAGAGACCCTCTCTCAAAATAAAAAGGACTGGAGATGTAGCTCAGTGGTAAAGCGCCTCTGGTTCAATCCCTGGTACCAAAACAATCAAACAAACAAACATTGTACTAATTATTATTTTGTCTATAAACAAAAAAAAATCAGTCCCCTTACTCCCTGTCCAATATTAACGTAGAACCCAGCAAAGTACAACGTGTAGGGGTGACTGCTCTAATCCATAAGACCCTGCAGAGGCTCTGTTTAGGAATGAAAGTGTTCATTTCTTCCACAAGGAGGTTATATAAAGAAAATTACTTAATAGTAAATGATAGATATTCTAAAAAATAAGTACACAGAAACTTACTCTTTTTCATGTTTCTCAAAATTTTCAAACTCTACAAAAGTGAAAAAAAAGGTTAGTTTCCCTGTAAAATTAAAAATATTTTAATCTGATAGAAATATCAATTTAAGTAAAAAGGATTAATTTCCTTAAAAACAACCATGAAAATGCAGTTTTTTTTTTCATCTTGCCATTTTTAATTCAGTGCAAAATCTCCAGTTGGTTTTATCATGCTATTTTTACCACCCATATAAGACCACATATTTAGAAATAATGCTATTAGAATGTCAGGAGTAAAAATGAACTTTCCACTTCTCTCCTTTATTAGGAGCATTCCAGAACCCATAATGACTTCTGCATATAGCAGTGATACATAACCCTTCCCATTTCAGCCAAGAATTTTTTCCAGCCAATCATGTTTTGTACTTAGTTTACTGAGGCCGACTCCCATACTGTACCCATGATATTTCCTTCCCTCACCTTTCAGCAAACCCATGTCCTCAGCCTTCTTTATGGAGTCATCTTTTCCAGGAACCCACCCAAATTTCTTCTTTATTTCACATTTCCTCTGCATGTATGTTTTTCATCTGCTCCATTCTTTATTTTATTATTCTTGATAATTTTCATATATGTCTCACATAAATATTCTATTCCAAGAGATTAACCATACTTTCTTCAAAGGCAGATGTCTTTTATGACATCTATTTTCCTAATACCTAAGAGAACTACAATCTTCCATATAACAGATAATTAAAATTTTTTTGTAAATTTTTAGATTTTTAGAAAGTAATTTATGATTCAAAAATCTTAGTGAAAATGCTCCCATTCAGCCTGGGCATGGTGGCACACACCTATAATACCAGTTACTTAGGAGGTCAAGGCAAGGAGGATCACAGGTTTGAGGCCAGCCTGGGCAATTTTACAAGACCCCATCTCAAAATAAAAAGAGGCAGAGGAAGTAGCTCAATGGTAGAGCACTTGCCTAGCATGTCAGGGGCCATGGGTTTAATCCCAAATTCCACTAAAGAAAGAAAGAAGCGGGCTGGGGATATAGCTCAGTTGGTAGAGTGCTTGCCTTGTATGCACAAGGCGCTGGGTTCAATCCCCAGCACCAAAAAAAAAAAAAAAAGAAAGAAAGAAGCTCCTATTCTTGTCCTCCATCTACCCAGTTTCTAAAGCTCCTCACCCCCATAGATAATAATGTTAGTTTGTTATATGTCCTTCCAGAGTTACTTATGAATATATAGATAGATCACATTTTCCCCTTTTAAGCAAAAATAAATATATATAAAAACATTGAGAGTACTCATTCTTTTTTTTAGCTGCATAGTATTCTATTGTATGGATATACTGTAATTTATGATTTATCATCAGTTCCCCTAATGATTAACATTTGTGTTGTTTCCAATCATCTGCTGTTATAAATAATACTGAAATCAATACGTGGTATACATGCAATTTCATGTGTGTGCAAGCATTTGTGTAGAATAAATTCTTAGAAGTGAAATTGTTAGGTTAAAGAATATTTTGTAATTTTGATTTGCTAATTACTCTCTATAGAAGTTGTACCATTTCACAATCTCACCAACAAAGTAGGCCTATACTTATTTCCCCGTAGCATCCCTAACATATATTATAATCAAACTTTTGGAATTTGCCATTCTGATAGATGAAAAGCAACATTTTTTCATTTGTGATTTTTTTTCTCTTATTATGGATGAGATTGAGAATACCAAATGTTTAAAAGACAGAACATGTTCATTTGTTTTCTTTGAAATATCTGAATATGTATTTTTTACCCATTTTTATTTTAGGGTTATTATTTTCTGTTAATTTCTTACAGCTCTTTTCATATTAAAAAATAGCTTATGGGTTTTATGCCAGTTACAAGCATATTTTTCTCTAGTTTGTTCTGTCTTTTGTTTTTAAGATGATTTTGGCAGAGGGAACTATGCAGAATTTTCTGTTTTATTTGGTTGAATTTATGTGTCTTTTTTTTCTTAAAGTTTCTGGTTTATTAGTCATATTTATAAAGGTCATTCATACTCCAGGGTTATTAAAGGAATCTTTCCAAGTTATTTTTTAAGTTGGGACTTTTGTGTTTGCTTGCTTGCTTGTTTTTTAAAATCTAAATCCTTTAGCAATCTAGAATTTATCCTAGTGTAGATGTGAGTTATATATCCTATTTTTTTCCCTAGGCATTTATTTATTTAATGCAACCACAATTAAACTATCCATCCTTATCCTCTGATTTGAGATATACCTTCATCACAGACTAATTCCTGCATACATATTTACCTGTTCCCCTTCCATTCTGTTAATGGGTCTTTTCATATACCAATATCAAACTATTTTAATTATTGAAACCTTATAATATTTTAATAAGTAAGACTACTCTTCTTTCATTATATTTATTTATTTCCTTGCTTGCTTATTTGCAGTTTTCTGGCTATTCTTGCTTTTCCTTCCTCTACCCATATGAACATTAGAATCAGTTTGTCTAGTTCCAGGAATAAGCAAGTTGGTAGTTTTATTAAGCACCTTTTAAATTTATTAATCAACCTTAGGAAGAAATAAATTCTCAATGTATTTTTGTTCATTTTGGTTTCTGTTAATTTTATCATGAGATCAACAGTTTTAGTATAGAGATTTAATCTAATTTTCCATCTAAATGTGAGGAAGGGAAAAACCTTTGGTAAGGAAAGCTTCTGGCACATTTCCTAAATCTCCCATCTTCTTTACCTTACTCCTTGTGAAGCTTTTTCCTGGAGTCTTCAATGTTTGTTTTGAAGATGTTGAATTTTTCGTGGTTTCAGGACAACTGGTAGTATAAGTTTCTATAGATTTGGCCTGTATACCTTGAACAAAGATAAAAGAGGGAAAATGTTTTGTGCATAGTTTTTTAAGCCTTTGGGATATATACAGGTATATATTCAGCTATACTCAGTAATTCTTAGGCATTATTTTTACTATATATTGTGGGCTTTAGAAAATGTGTTCTTTTAGCTCAGTGGCAGAGGGTTTGCCCACCCTGCATGAGGCCTTCACACCCAGCACTGCAGAAAAAAAGAATATGTATTCTTTTATCTTATTTAATCATTCTTTGTTCTTTTCCATTTGGGTCTTTATTAACCTTTATTTTGGGGCGGGGGGCACGTTATGGTTTGGATATGAGGTATCCTCCAAAAGCTGATGTGTAAGACAATGCAAGAAGGTTCAGAGGAGAAATGCTTGGGTTGTAAGAGTCTTAACCCAATCAGTGATTTAATTCCCTGATAGAGATTAACTGAGTGGCAACTGAAGTGGTAGGGTGTGGCTGGAGGGACTGGAATTGGGGTGTGGCTTTGGGATATATATATTTGTATCTGGTAAGTGGAATCTCTTTCTGCTTCTTGATGATTCGAGCTGCTTCCCGTTGCCACACTCTTCCAAATGATGTTTTGCCTCATCTTAAGCTCTGAGGAATGGAGCCAGCCTTCTATGGACTAAGACCTCTGAAACTGTGAGCCCTCAAATAAACTTTTCCTGCTTTAAAATTGTTCTGGTTGGATCTTTTAGTCACAGCAATGAAAAGCTGACTAAAACAGGGTGGGTACCAGGGATTGAACTCAGGGGCCCTTGACAACTGAGGCACATCCCCAGCCCTATTTTGTATTTTATTTAGAGACAGGGTCTCAACTGAGTTGCATAGCACCTCACTGAGACTGGCTTTGAACTCCAGATCCTCCTGCCTCAGCCTCCAGAGCTGTTGGGATTATAGGCATGCACCACCATGCTGGGCTTCATTAATCTTTTAACATTCTCATTTTTATAACTTTTTGAAAAGAAAGTACTGCAACTTACAGTCTTCATCAGCAAGAAGGAAGGATTCTAAGGTTCTTTCTGGAAGTGGAGGTGGTGGGGGAGAACAATCTCGATGGAGATCTATAATAATAAAAGTATACAACAAAACAAAGACACCCATCATTTGAAAGTCTTAAAGTCAAGACCTTTTTGGCTTTGTATAGCTTTTACAACTAATTTTACCCTACAACCACCAAGTAAAAAATTATCTGAACAGTGACCAGAACCTCAAGAACTTTGTCCTCCTCTCTCTTTAGCCAATATGTCTATGATTCATCAAAAACTTATAGATCATTTGCAGATGAATTCTTCCAAAGAAATTGAAACTGAATTTAATCAAGCTTCTATCCTAACTTCTGTTTTACAGGGAAATCCTGGAAATAGAGGAACATGTTAAATAAAACCACGAAAATACATTTAGTCAAATTCAGAATGTTAAACAGTGTTAAGTATAAATGTTCCACTCTTTTCAAGAAATACAGGGGCTGGGGATATACTCAGTTGGTAGAGTGCTTGCCTTGCAAGCACAAGGCCCTGGGTTCAATCCCCAGCACTGAAAAAAAAAATTCATGAAAAAATATAAAAAGATTAAAGATTTTAATCTTTAAGACTGTTAAAGATTTTTTTATACCTTTTTATTTTTACATGGTGTTGAGGATTGAACCCAGTGCCTCACCTGTGCAAGGAAAGCACTCTACCTCTGAGCCACAACCCCAGCCCTGTTAAAGATTTTTTAAAGACTTAGGAAATATATAAATCCAATACAATGGATTGTTTGAATCCAGATTCAAATAAATCAACCATAGAAAGATATTTGAGACAAGTGAAGAAAACTGAACACAGTTTGGATATTAGATAATATTAAGGAATTATTATTAACTAATAATAATTAGTAATAATATTATTATGGTAGCTTTAAAATATGTTTAGAATTTTCCATAAAAAGGATATTAAATAAGAGTTATTTTCCCATGATATAAACTCCTAAAGATACAGATGATGTTCCATTGACATAGCTTCTCATTATACAGTACTGAGTATTGTTAATATTATGTGAACACCTTTTGAAAATAAAAGTGCAGTTAAGTACTATTGTTTCACTTATCATTGGTCACTGGGATTTTTCAAGCCTTTGAATGTGTCTATTAAGCAAGTTTTCTTGTTTATTTCTCTTATACTGGTTAATATATACAAGTACAGTACTTACTTCCAGCACGTCATATAATAATTGGCATACAATAAACATTTAATAAATATTTGATATAAATATTTTATAAACTAGCTTTTCATTTAGTTTGCTATTAGGAAATATTCTGAACTGTAGCTGTCAACTACATGTGCTAGATTATATTAAAAATATCCTAGCAGATATCTTCCTAAAATACCATTTCATCTGAATACTTCCCTGATGAAGGATTCACAGTATCGATTATTTGTTGCATTAAAGCTGAATTAATCGCAGGGCACAGGGGCACATCCTTGCAATTCCAGTATCTCAGGAGACTAGGGCAGGAGGATTATAAATTTGAGACCAGTCTGGGCAATTTAGCAAGAACCTGTCTCAACATACAACATTAAAAGAACTGGGGATGTAGTTCAGTAGTAGTGAGTTCCCAGTAGTGAGTTCAATCCCTAGTGCTATAATTTAAAAAAAAAAAAAACAAACAAACTAAATTCCTCTGGCTACCTTTGTGTGTGTAGTAAAATACACATAAGACTTACCATTAGTACATTCACAGTATTGTGTGACTAACACCACTAATTCCAGAACATTTTCCTTCACTCCCAAAGTAAAACTGCACCCATTAAGTAATTACTCTCTATTCCCTCTTTCCCCTAGCTCCTGGCAACCACTGATCTGCTTTCTGCCTTTATGGATTTGCCTGTTCTAGAGATGACATCCAACTGGCTCTCAGGTCCTTCAAATCTTGTTAAGCTGCCAAGGCTGGCCTCTAACTTGTGATTCTCCTGTCTCAGTCTTCTAAGTGTCTGAGATTACAGATATGCACCTCTGCTCCCCAAAAGTTAAAGAATTAAGTGAGCAGAAAAAATTTTTGACAGTCACACTGTTAATGATGGTAAAAATCTATATAATGGAATGCTGCTAATTTTTAAAATTTATTCAAATAAAAATTATACATATTAATGGAGTACCATGTGATGTTTTGATACATGTATACAATGTGTAATGCTTACACCAGGTTAAATACATCTATCTCCTTTAATACATATCATTTCTTCATGGTAAAAATATTCAAAGTCCTGGGCTGGGGCTGTGCCTGGGTAGAGCATAGAGCACTTGCCTAACATGTGTGAGGTGCTGGGTTCAATCCTCAGCACCACATAAAAATAAATAAATAAAATAAAGGCATTGTGTCCATTTACAACTAAAAAAAGGTTAAAAAAATTCAAAGTCCTTTACTTCATACAGCATATAATTGTTTCCAGAGTCACCCTGCTATGCAATAGCACTATTCCTATCTATAGCAGTACCCACTGTTAAAATTTCCAGTTTCATCCATGTTGTCACAAATGACAGAATTTCATCTTTTTAATGGCTTTTTATTTTAATAAAATTAATAAAATAAAATCCATTCTTGATCAATGGATGGGTACTTAGGCTTTTTTCTGTTTCTTGGCTATTGTGAAGAGTGCTACAATGAACATGGGAGTGCAGATGTTTATTAACATACTAATTTCATTTTATTTGGATACAGAACCAGTAGTGGGATTGCTGGGTTATGTGGGATTCTAACTTAAATTTTTAGGAACTTCCATACTGTTGGCAATAATGGCTGTGCTAATTTACATTTCCACCAACAGGGTGCAAGGTTCTCTTTTCTCCACATCCTCACCAGCATTTGTTATCTTTGGTCTTTTTTGATAATGATAATTTCCCCTGGGGTGAGGTAGATATCTCATTGTGGTTTTGACTTGCATTTCCCTGAGAAGTAGTGATTTTGAGTATCTTTTCATATACCTGTTGGCCACTGAAAAATGTTGTTTTGAAAAATGTCTATTTAGATCTGTTGTCAGGTTTTTTGATCATAACTATTGAGTATTTTTAGTTCTTTATGTGTTCTGTATATTAACCCCTTGTCAAATGTATAGTTTGTAAATGTTTTCTCCCATTCTGTAGTTTATGTCTTCATTCTGATGGTTGTTTCCTTTGCTGTACAAATTTATTTGCTGTAATTCCATTTATTTTTGCTTTTGTTTCCTAGGTTTTTGGAGTCTTGACCAAAGAAATCCTTGCCCATTCCAATGTCCTGAAGCATTTTCCCTGGTTTTCCTCTAGTAGTTTCATAATTTCAGGTCATATGTTAAAGTCTTTAATTTATTTTGAGTTGATTTCTATAACTGGAGAGAGATAGAGGTCTAGTTCCATTCCTCTGCATATGGGTTCCTGATATGGTTTGGATATGAGATGTCCCCCCAGAGCTCCGATTTTAATGCAGGAATTTTTTTTTTTTTTTTTTTTTTGGAACCAGGGATTGAACTCAGGGACATTTGGCCACTGAGCCACATCCCCAGCCCTATTTTGTATTTTATTTAGAGACAGGGTCTCACTGAGTTGCTTAGGGCCTCGCTAAATTGCTGAGGCTGGCTTTGAACTCGCAATCCTCCTGACTCAGCCTCCCAAGTCGCTTGGATTACAGGCGTGTGCCACCACACTCAGCAATGCAGGAATATTTGGAGTTAAAATGACTGGATTGTGAGAATTATAAACTAATCAAGCTATCCAAGTTTAATGGACTAACTGGGTAACAGGTGGGGCATGAATGGAGAAGGTAGGTCACTTGGGGTATGCCCTGGAAGGGTTCATCTTCCCAGAGACCCTTTCCCCTTTTTCTCTGCTCCTTGAGCAGAGCGGTACTCCCTCACCACACCCTTTCAACAAAATGTTCTGCCTCACCTTCAGCCCAGAGCAAGGGAGTCAGTCCACCACAGACTGAACCTCTGAAACTGTGAACTAAGATGTTTACTAATTTTCCCACACCATTTATTAAAAATACCATCCTTTTTCCAATTCATAATTTATAGAATCTTATAGATCTTTCAATCTTGTTGAAAATCAGTAGATGAATAAGTTTCCTTCTAAGACTCTATTCTTTTCCTCTGGTCTATGTGTCTGTTTTTAATGTTGATACCATGCTATTTGGATTACTGTAAGTTTGTATCATATTTTGTAGTATATTTTGAAGTCAGGTAGTATAATGCCTTTTGCTTTGTTCTTTTTGCTCAAGAGTGCTTTGGTTTTTCAATTCTAAAAGATCCTATCTGAAATTTTTTTATTTTTATTTATTTTAAATTTTTTATTTTATTTGTTCTAATTAGTTGTACATTATAGTAGAATGCATTTATACATTTTGATAGATCATACAAAAATGGAGTGTAATCTCTCATTTTTCTGATTATACATATTACAGGATCACATCATTCATGCAAATATTTTTTAAAAGATTATATAATAAGGAGCTGAATGCTAAAATCCTATCTTCACCTTGCCCACAACAAAACAAATGTTGTAGTTTAAGAAAACAAGAAATAAGTCAATAAATTAGCAGAAGTTACTATAAGAACCATGAGACCTCCTGAGGGGAATTACTCTAAACTTAGGGCTAAATATCATATAAAGAGAAAAGAAATTTTTACCTGATTTGGGACTCTGGAGTTTTACACTCTAAAAGAACAAAATAAAAGAAAAGTGAAAGAGGAATATATACACATAAATTCAAAGCAATAAATAGCATTTCTGAAAATTATTTTTTATAATATACCTATAGAGATGAAATGTAGACCCAATTTTTCCTAATTCCTAAGTATGTTTGAGTACACAGTTTTATATACAATTTTATATTTTTATATCACATGGCAATTGTCATAAATTGATCCCCTTCTGACTTATTTCTTTCCTACTTAAAACACTTTTCTGAAAATTTACTTGGAAGTAAGTTTTTGAAATTGTAGTTACTTCATGACATTGGAAAAGGAGTGATTATTCTTTGAGAGTTAAGATAAAGATCATTATGTGCATACATATTGTTAACAATAATAACAACAATTACTAGTACATTAAAATTGTAATTTAAGAGGTAGAAAATATTTGTCTACCAGCATTGTAATGGCAGGAACTTTTAAATGTTTGTTTATTTAATTACTTTTCTTATCTCTGAAAATTTAATATTGTTTGTTCAAAGAATATATAGAAATGCATAACTGATTATTAGAAGTGTAGATTTTTTTCTTCCAGATACAGGAAACATTATTCCAAAAGATCTAAAATAATATGCACATATGTCATTTAAAAAATGACTCTTGAGCCAGGTGTGGTGGCGCACGCCTGTAATCCAAGTGACTTGGGAGGCTGAGTCAGGAGGATCGCGAGTTCAAAGCCAGCCTCAGCAACTTAGGGAGGCCCTAAGCAACTCAGTGAGACCCTGTCTCCAAATAAAATACAAAATAGGGCTGGGGATGTGACACAGTGGCCGAGTGTCCCTGAGTTCAATCCCTGGTTCCAAAAAAAAAGACTATTACATTCTCAAAACTAACATGATACAGAGTATGAAATGACTACAGTAAATAAGCTATCACCATATAAAATATTTATTTTTGCCTTCACTATACTTTAAGAATCAGCCCAAATGTTTCTTTCAGTGTCTCCTTGATCACTTCCAACCTGATCATATTTATCTTATTATAACAAATATAGACTATAAAGACTTCTGTATACATCCTATATCTCACCTTCAAGTTTCTTAAGGTCAAGAATTGTGTCTTACACATTTTTCTTATTCCCCACATCCTCCAGTATAATGTATGTAGCATCTACTTAAGAGGCATTAAAAAATGCATGGAATGAAATTATAGTCTGTTCAATCTACATGAACAAAGTCAGAAAAAAAGTTATCAACCTTGCTTGGCCTAAGTCTCACAGAGTCATCAAATTTCTTTGATTCAGATGTTCCACTCCATTCCAGTGAGGTTCCAATTTTCACCTTCACAGCTGGAGATGAGGATGTGGGAGCACTTGTTGAGAATTCACCTAGAAGAAAGTGAATATGACCCAATTCTTAGGAGTGATGCTTTTCTTTGAGAAATCAAATTTTTGCTAGGTGCCATGGCACACAACTATAATCCCAGTGACTGGGAGACTGAGGCAGGAGAATCACAAGTTTGAGGCCAGCCTCAGCAAATTAGCAAGGCCATATGCAACTTAATGAGACCCTGTCTCAAAATAAAAAATCTAAAGGACTGGGGATGTAGCTTAGTGGTAAAGCACCCCCATGTTCAATCCCTAGTAACTACAACTAAAAAGTTGCTCATCAGTAGCACACACAACACTGAAGATAACTGAGAAGAAGCACCCATATTATATACTTATTCAGCTGTACTCACCTGCTTCCTGTACTACAATAAAAGACTCAGGTGTCCGTTCAGGAAGTGGAGGGGGGATTTCATCATCCATTGTAGAAATTGCTATCCAAAATATCATCACAATTTTTAATAAGAAGAATTCAAAGGAAATTCATACATTATAACCTAATGCTAAATATAAATTTAACAATTTATATTTAAAATTCCATTAAAGCTCTAACAACTACCTAGCTGGTCCTTAGTCACTCAAGAAAAAAACAGAAAAAATTTGTCTTTGGGTGCAAACCCAGGAGGTTTTTACTTATTCTTCAAATTTTTAAATTTATTTTAAAAACCCCAAAGTATTTTTGATTGAGTCACTAAGTATTAGGATGCTTTGAACTGGTTTCTGCATAACTCTTTCCTCTTTTCTTCTTTATATAGAATATATAACAAAGGGTCATAAAGCACTTCGACATGCCAAAGATTCAGTTACACAGTAGATAAAATTATAAAGATTTTAGTATGCCTTCTTTATTCCATTCAAAATTCCAAGAATATGGATGTTTTTCCTTTATTTACGTTTTAACAAAACAAGGGTTTTACAGAAAAATTTAAATTCTATTATAAGAAACTGCCACCAGATGGCATACATGTCAATGTTGCTAGAATCCTTGAAAATAAGGATTTGTTTTTTAAATGATGGTTATCTAGAAAAAGAAGATACACTTAAATTATAAAACAAGATCAAAGTATATAAAGTAATCAAATATTTTTACAACAAAGTTATACATAATCTACAAGTCTATCTATAGAGAAACACTGTACATGGGCTGGGAGTGTAGCTCAGAGGTCAAGTATTTGCCTGGCATGTACCAGGACCTGGGTTTCATCTCTGGGACCAACAAAAAGAAACTACACAATAAAGAATGTTATAAAACAAAACTTTTTCTCTACTATCTAAGTAGAATGCTATTAGTAAATTATCTGATGGCATGCTTAAGATAATTAAACTTGCTCTTTGCTTTGCCTCATTTTCTTTCACATCAAATTATTATAACCTGGGTTGGAGATATAGCTCAGTGGTGAACACATGCATAGCTTGCCTGAGGCTCTTGTTTCAATCCCTAGTCCCTCAAAATAATGATTATAATAGTCTCTTAACAGGATATTCTCTTCTACTTTCAGATGAATCAGCTAAACAAAACAATATACATAATATGCAGAATCCAGAATTGTAAAAGAGATACAGTATGAAAATAAAGGTACATTCTAAGATAAAAGTTTTACACAAAAATACCAATCAGATATTCTCATATATTAAGTGTCTATGAAAGGGCTGGAAATCAGGTCTTCCCCTTTCAACTCCTACAGGAAAAGAATTCAATGCTTAACAATATGTTAAACTCATTAGAGCTATGTGATTGTGCAATGAAACTTTCAGGTGACCATGTAGTACTGTTGATCAGATCTTTTCCACTGTTCTTTGGAGGCTGTTTCTGTATATTAAGAATAAACTATGGGCCTTTGATAAACATTTCTAGGAATGAGGATTACCTTCTTTAGGAGTCTTCTTGTTGACTCAGATCCTGCAAAAGATCTGAGTGCCTCCCCTGCCACCTGTTTTGTGGAATACCACATGATTGACATTGTTTTCAGCTTATCACATTGTTAAAATAGAAGTAGAGGGGAGGGATGGGGTAGAGTGAGAAGAAAACGAATATTCTGTAGAAGCAAAGTGAAATCTAACATGCTATACAAACTTTAAAAAATGACTTACGCACTGTGGCTGCCTCTTGTTTCAGTGATGGAGAAGAATTGTTCAGAGGATTCAATGCCAAAGAATCATATGAATTATAATAAGAAAAAAGGGTTGAAGAGGATGTTGGCAACAAAGAAGGCAAAACAGTTACTACATCTTGTTTCTCAGGTAAATCAAGAGACGTTTTAGAGTCAACACTACTTGGAGGTAATGATGAAAAATAAGGATCTTCCACCAAAGACATATAAGAACAGATACCAAAAGCACTGGAGTCATGCTGCTTTTCATTAGAGGCATTACACTCTTGGTGCTTAGAGTCATATGGCAGTGAATAATTGAGTTCTGAAGAAACACGCATCACTCTTTGAGACTGCAGTTCAACAGGATGAGAATCATGAGGTTGAGTTTCCAAATATGAAAAGGTTTCCTGAATGCCCAACTCCTTGGTTTTTCTCTGCTGTATGAATTCAAAGGGAGTTGATTTGGTCCTTATTATTGGCCCCTTTGAATTAAAACACCTTCCTTCTGCATTTACAGGTTTAGAATTAGGACATGCTCCAAACAAAATGGAGCTGAAGTCCAAACTTTGATGCTTCTGAAGGGGTTCCCCAACTATTGGTAATGCCTCAGTCTGCCATTTCATGGTTGTATCAGCATTTTTGTTACAACCATAATTTAACTCCAAAAAGTCAAAAGAAGGGCTTGACTTAGCAGAGTGCAAAATGAAATCTTCCTTAGCACTTATTTCAGAAGTCCTAAAGTCAAAGGAAGAAGCTTCTGCATTTCCTTTCTTTATCCTTTGTTTGATCTGCTGGTTCATCATTTTCTCTTCTTTTATGGTGCTGAAATAAAAAAGAGAAATATGACAACAAGAGGGCTTTCCCCAATGTAACAATGAAGGACAAGCTGATATTCTTCTCCCAGTTAGTCAACATTTGGATATGTAAAATTGTACTCACCATCCTGGTAAATTAGGGGAAACAGAGTTTGTTTGTTGAGTGAGATTTTGTTCAGGAATCGAGTACCTTGCTTGAATCTTCAAAAGAAATAAATCAGAGATGGGATTTTGTGAAGCAATGTCCATGAAATACTTTAACATTCAGAGGACCAAGAAGTAATTTCTCAGAAAATATAAAGATCTAATTTATGATAGATTTAGATGAGCTTCTGAAATATTGAACCCACAAGAACTTGTTCATATACTGAGATTAAAACTATCAGAATAAAGGATGAATAGTGTTACAGACGCTAAAAAGAATTTGCTAATGGCATCATCTTTTCAAACATGGGAGTTTTAAAATTTTCTTTGGGGTAATTTCAGTCTTAAGAACATTCTATCTTCAGAAATTTTAGCATGTCAATCAAAGTTAATAGGTGCTTATTAGCTCCCTGTATCTATTTCATCTTATTATACTCTTCTTCCTCACTTGCTCCAGATATACTGGTCTGCTTGCCATTCTTCTGTCATGCCAAACTTGATTCCAATCCAATGCTTTTACACTTACTATTCCCTCTGATTGATATACTCTTAGATTTTGCATGGTTACCTCTTTCTAGGTATATGTGCTTAAATGTCATGTGCCTAAGGAAATCATTCCTGAGCACTCAACCTAGAGTTGTATTCCCATAGCCTATGCAGCCACTCTCAATCTTTATTTTCTTTCTAGCAATTATCAGGTTAATAAATTTGTTACTGTGATTCGTTGAATCTTAAGGTACCGTTGATCATAAAGTATATGCTGCTTTCAGAGATATTAAAATGTAAAAAAAAAAGATACCACCTGCTATAGGTTTGCGTCACCTCAAAAAGGTATGTTGAAATCTAACCCCTGATATCTGTGTACATGATCTTATTTGGAAATAAGGTCCACACAGATCGTAGTTAGTTAAGATAAGGTCTGATAGAGGTAGAGATTGGAGTACTGAATCTAAAAACCATTGAATGCAAAGGATTGCCAATAAACATAGAAAGAAAGAAAATGCCAGAAAGATTCTTCCTCTAGAGCTATTACAGCCTGTTTCTAATGTCACATAGATTTCAGACTTCTAGCCTCCAATACCATGAGAAAATAAATTTCTGTTGTTTTAAATACCTCCTGTTTGTAATAGTTGTTATCCCAGCCCTAGCAAAATAATAGGGACATCCATATTCACATTTATTTATTTATTTATTTAGAACCAAGGATTGAACTCAGGGACACTCGGCCACTGAGCTACATCCCCAGCCCTATTTTGTATTTTATTTAGAGACAGGGTCTCACAGAGTTGCTTAGGGCCTCCCTAAGTTGCTGAGGCTGGCTTTGAACTCGCGATCCTCCTGACTCAGCCTCCCAAGTCACTTGGATTACAGGCATGCACCACCACACCCAGCTTCATTTTTTAATAATGGATAGAAAAACCAGAGTAAAGATCAGTAAGGAAATAGAGGACTTGAAAAACACTACAAGCTAAAGAGACCTAACAGGCATACATAGAACACTCCACCAAAAAAACAGCAGAATACATATTCTTGTCAAGTGCAAGAATATTCTCCTGGATAGACCATATGTTAGACCAGAAAACAAGTTTCAACACATTTTAAAAGGTTTCAGTAATACAATGTGCCTTTCTTAATCACAATAAAATGAAACAAAACTGGAAATCAATAACACAGGAAAAACCTGAAAAACCATATATTAAACAATACACTCTCAATCAATGGATTAAACAAGAAATCACAAAGGAAATTAGAAAATTTCTGAGACAAATGAGAACAAAAAGACAACAAAACTTATAAGAAACAGTGAAAGCAGTGCTTTTTAAAAGGAAAATTTACGGCTGTCATTGCATACATTAGATTACAAAGATCCCAAATCAATAGCCTAAATTTTATTACTTTCAGGAACTAGAAAAAGAAGATAAAATCAAACCTAAAGCTAGCAGGAAAAAAAAAAAAAAAAGATTAGAGTGGAGATAAATGACTAGGAAAAGACAGAGTACAAATCTAAAAGTTTGTTCTTTGAAAAGATCAACAAAATTGGCAAACCTTTAACTAGATTGGCTAAGGAAAAAAAAGACTCAAATTACTAAAAGTCAGAGAGAAAAATGCGGACATCACTACCACTTTTACAGAAAAAGAATCATAAGAGAATGTGGTGAAAATTGTACACCAACACATTGGATAACCTAGATAAAAATGGACAAATTCCTAAAGATACCCAAGCTACCAAAACTAAAGAAGAAATAGAACATCTGAATAGATCTACAACTAGTAAAGAGATTGAATTAAAAACCAAAAACCTCCCAACAAAGAAAAATCTAGTAGCAAAAGGCTTCTACCAAACATTTTTTAAAAAATGAAGACCAATCCTCTACAAATTCTGTCCAAAAAATTGAATAGGAAGGGACAAGTCCAAACTCATTCTATGAACTTAGCATTACCCTGTTACCAAAGCCAGACAAAGATATTACGAGAAAAAGAAAATTACAAGCCAAATAGAGTGGCATATGCCTGGAATTCCAGTGACTCAGGAGGCTGAAGCAGTGTCAGCAATTTAGCAAAATCCTGTTTCAAAAATAAAAAAGGTTGTAGAAAGCTCAGTGCAATCCCCAGTATGGGAAAAAAAAATATATAGACTAGTATCCTTTAAAAATATTGATGTTAGAGTCCTCAAAATATTAGCAAACCAAACTGAGCTGTGTCTTTTAAGGATTATACACCACAACCAAGTGGAATTTACTCTTTTTTTTTTTTTTTTTTTTGGTACTGGGGATTGAACCCAGGGGCACTCGGCCACTGAGCCACATCCCCAGCCCTATTTTGTATTTTATTTAGAGACAGGGTCTCACTGAGTTGCTTAGGGCCTGACTAAGTTGCTGAGGCTGGCTTTGAACTTGTGATCCTCCTGCCTCAGCCTCCCAAGTGCTGGGATTACAGGCGGGCACCACCGTCCCTGGCCGGAATTTATTCTTAAAGCAAGGGTAGTTCAACATGCAAAATTGATGTAGTTCACCACAATAATAAGATGAAGGGGGAAAATCTCACATGATCATCTCAATGCAGAAAAGTCTAAGATAAAAATACTTATCAAACTAGGAATATAAGAAAACTTCTGGACTTGAGATGTAGTTTAGTGGGAGAGTGTGCCTACCATGTATGAGGCTCTGGGTTTGATCCCCAGCACTACAAGAAAAAAAAAAGGAAAACTTTCTCAACATTATTAATACCTGTTTTAGGGTTCTCTAGAAGAATGGAATCAACAGGAAGTATGATATAAAAAGGGGATTTATTAGATTGGCTTACACAACCAGAAGCTGGATAGTTCACAATGGCCATCTGCAGGCTAGAGAACTGGAAGAATCAGTAGCTGCGCAGTCCAAGAGGCAGAAGCCCCAGAATAAGAAGGATCAACAGTGCTACCCTAGTCTGAGACCAAGGCTTCTGGAAAATACCTGGAGATCACTGGCAGAGTCCACTTTAGAAGAGTGAAGAAACGAGAGTCCAATATCCTGGTGAAGTAGCAATCAAGAACCCATTCAAAAAGAGTCAAGCTTGAATCTGCATCTGCATCTGCTTCCTTGTTCTTCCAACTTTTATTCCATCCAAGCCACCATCCTATTGGGTGGTGCTACCCATGCTTAGGGAGGGTCTCCACTTCAGTTCACTGTCCCACATTCCAATCATTCCTAGATACACCCTCATTGACACACCCAGAAGTCTCTTAATCATCGGCATCTCTTAATAAAATCAAGTTGACAATTCAAATTAACTATTGTAATACCATATATGAAAACCCACAGCTAACATCATATTCAATGATGGAAGACTCAAAGCTTTACCTCTAAAATCAGAAGCAAGACAAGGATACCAATATTTGCCACCTATATTCAACATAGGATTGAAGTTGTATAATTCTAAAGTTTGAGCCTAAGCAATTAGGAAAGAAAAATAAATGAAAGGCATCCAAATTGGAAAAGTGGAAGTAAAATTATCTTTATTTTCAGATATAATCTTTTGTTAGGAGGATTACACTAAAAACCTGCTGGAGCTAATAAATTCAGTAAAGTTGCCAGAATATAATATCAATGTTGCATTTCTATATATCCTAGCAATGAACTATATGAAAAGAATTTCACAAAAACAATTCTATATATAATGACATAATATAAAATACTTAGGTATAAATTTAACCAAGAAGGCAAAAAACTTGTACACTGAAAGCTACAATGCATTGCTGAAAGAAATTAAACAAGACACAGACATTCAGGCTGGGGATGTAGCTCAGTTGGTAGAGTGCCTGTCTTGCAAGCACAAGGCCCTGGGTTCAATCCCCAGCACCGCAAAAAAGATACAGACATTCCATATTCATAGAAAAGAAACCTTAACACTCTTAAGGTAAGAAACAATACTATCTAATCTACAGGGTCTTGCAATGCTTATCAAAAGCCCAGTGGCAAAGTTTAAGGACTCATATTTCCTGATTTCAGAATTTACTACAAATCTACAGTCATTAAAACACTGTGGGGCCAGTCATGGTGGTACATGCCTATATTGGACTGAGGCAGAAGGATTACAGACCAACCTGAGCAACCTGGCAGGACTCCATCTCTTTAAAAACAAAACAGTGAGATATTATTGTAGGATGGACTATAAGCCAATGTAATAGAAGAAAAAGCCTAGAAATAAACCCTTACTTATGTGGGCAAGTGATTTTTAACAAAGGTGCAAGATCATTCAATGATGGACAGTATTTTTTTCAATAAATGGTTCTAGAAAAACTAGATATCCAAAAGAATGAGGTACCTTTAGCAAATACAAAAGCATATCCAAAAATTAACTTGAAATTTATCAAAGACAATTATGTATGGCATGTCAATTTGTAAGAGCTAAGACAATAAAAAAAAGCTGGAATTGCCTTCACATTGGATTTGAACATGACTTCTTGTATATGACTCCAAAGGCACAACAACAAAAGAAAAATAGACAAATTTAACTTTATCAAAATGAAAAACTTTCATGTATCAAAGGACACAATCAAGCTGAGTGCCGTGGTGCATGCCTGTAATCCCTGCTACTTGGGAGATTGAGGCAAGAGGATCACAAGTTCAAGGCCAGCCCCAGCAACTTAGTGAGACCTCATCTCAAAAAATAAAGATAACTGAGAATGTAGCTCAGTGATAGAACACCACAGGGTTCAATTGCTAGTACCACATTAAAAAAAAAAAAAGAAAGAAAGAAAAATGGGGAAGAGGGACACACAACAGAGTAAAAAGGCAACCCACAGAATGGAAGACAATATTTATAAATCAAATATATGATTAAGGATTAACTGCCAGAATAGATAGAGTACTCCTAAAAGTCAACAACACCAAAATAAAAACCCAGTTCAAAAATGGGTAAAAGCCTTGAAGGGATTTTTTTTTTTGAAGAAATAATTTTCCAAGGAAATATAGAGCAGGGGATGCAGCTCAGTAGTAGAATACTTGCCTAGCACATGTAAGGTCCTGGGTTCAATCCCCAGCATTAAAAAGGAAATAATCAGTGTATTTTATGTGAATTTTCAAGAATATATACAAATGCACAATAAGCACACAAAAGATGCTTAATGCCACTAATCATTAGGAAAATGCAAATCAAAACCACAATAAGATACTACTTCACACCCATTAGGATGGCTATAATACAAAAGAAAGAGGGAAAAAAAACACAGAAAATACCAAGTGTTGGTATAACTACTTTGTAAACCAGTATAGAAATTCCCCAAAAGACAAGGAATGGCCCACTGTATGACGCCGCTATTCTGCTCCTTGGTCTTTATCCAAAAGAGCTAAAATTGGCATACTATAGTGATACCTGCATACCAATGTTTATAGGAGCACAATTCACAATAGCTAAGTCATGGGTCCAGCCTAGGTGTCCCTCAGTAGACAATTGAATAAAGAAAATGTGGGACATATACACAATGGAGTTTTACTCAGTCATAAATAAGAATGGAATTGGGGCATTTGCCAGGAAATGGGTGGAACTCTGGAGAACATCATGCTAAGTCCAGGCACAGAAAATCAGGGTAAAACGTTTTCTCTTATATTTGAAAGCTATAGAGAAATAAGACATTTTTTTAAAAGGTGGGTAGGTTTTCATGAAAATAGAAGGGAGAACAGTGGGGTAGAGAAGGGAACAAGGGGGAGGGAGGAGGGATGGGAAAGGGAAGGAACAGCAGAATGAAATTAAACTATGTCATGTGCATGTATAAACATATCACAATGAATTCTACCTTTATATATAACTATAATGCACCAATTTTTAAAATAAAGTACCCAAGTATTGGCAGGGATATAGAGAAAGCATAAAGTTTGTGTACTGCTAGAGGAAATATAAATTGGTGCAACTTCTGTGAACAGTATGGTGGTTCCCCCAAAAGCTAAACATAAAACTACCTATGATCCCAAAATTCCACTGCTGAGAATTTAAAGCAGGGAATGAGATATTGTACACCCATACTTACAGCAGCATTATTCATAACAGCCAAAATGTGGAAGCAACCCAGCTGTCCATCAATGTTTGAATGAATAAACAAAATGTGGTGAATAGTGAAATATTATTCAGTCTTAACGAGAAAGGAAATTCTGACACATGCTACAACATGGATGACCTTCAGGACATTAGGCCATGTGAAATAAGCCAGACACCAAAGGATAAAGTTCATTTATATAAGATACCTAAAGTAGCTGAAGTCATAGAGATAGAAAGTAGAATGTTGGCCACGTATGGTGGGGCACACCTATAATCCCAATGGCTCAGGAAGCTGTGATAGGAGTATCACAAGTTTGAGAGGCCAGTCTCAGCAACGCAGTGAGACCCTAAGCAACTTAGTGAGACCCTGTCTCAAAAAAAAAAAAAAAAAGATTTGGGGATGTAGCTCAGTGGTAAAGCACCCTGGGTTCAATTCCCAATACACACACCCCCAAATAGAAAGCAGAATGTTGGTTTCTAAGAGCTAGTGGGAGAGGAGAATGGACAGGTATTGTTTATGGGTACAGAATTTCTATTTAGGATGATGAGAAAGTTCTAGAAGTAAGCAGTTATTATCCTTTCAGTATCTGCAGGACCTGTAGTGATAGCTCCCATTTCATTTCTGGTATTGATAATTGTTATTGTTTCCCTTTTTATCTTTGTCAGTCTTAGAGGTTTATCAATTTTATTGATGTTTTCAAAGACTCACTTGATTTTCTCCATTCTTTTTCTGTTTTCAACTTCATTGATTTCTGCCCATTATTATTTATCTTTTTCTATATTCTTGAAATGAGAGCTTAGATTATTGATTGAAACTTTTTTAAAAATATATATTTTAGCCGGGCGTAGTGGCACACACCTATAATCCCAGCAGCTTGGGAGGCTGAGGCAGGAGGATTGTGAGTTCAAAGCCAACCTCAGCAAAAGTGAGGTGCTAAGCAACTTGGTGAGACCCTGTCTCTAAATAAAATAGTGCTGGAGGGTGTGGCTCGGTAAAGTCCCCAGTTCTTTAATAAAAAATAAAAAATAATAAAAAATAAATTTCCCTCAATACTGTTGGAACTCTATCCTATAAATTTTGATATGTTGTATTTTCATTTTTGTTCAATTAAGAGTGTCTTTTTAAATTTTTTCTGAAGACTTCCTCTGTAGCTCAAAGGATTATTAAAAGGGTGTGGTTGGTTGGATAGTCTCATGTTATCTTCCTGTTAACTGATTTCTAGTTTGACTCCACTGTGGTCAGAGGATACATTCTCTGTGATTTCAGTTCTTTAACTGTTGATATTTGTTTTATGGCTAAGGATATAGTCTATTTTGGTATGTGTTCAAGGGGCACTTTAAAGGAATGTTAATTTTTTGTGTTGGTGAATGGAGTATTCTATGATTATTGATTTGATCCTATCAGTTGATGGTGCTGGTGAATTCTATATTCTTGCTGATTTTCTGTCTAATTGTTCTATCAATTGTTGAGGGGGGTATTGAAATTTCCAATTATAGTGTGGTTCTTTCTATTGCTCCTTTTTTCTTTACATATATTGTAGCTCCACGGTTTGATCCATAACATTTAAGTCTACTATATCTTTTTTGTGGACTGACCTTTTCTTATCATTATATAATGTCTTTCCCTGTCTCTAATGACTTTCTAGGTTTTGGTCTACTTTATCTGATATTAATATAACTACTCCTGCTTTCCTTTGACTCATGTTTATATGATATATCCTTTTCCCAATCCTTTCAAACAACCTATATATTCAAAGTGAGTTTCTCATAGATAGCTTATATGTGAGTTTTTTATTCACTCTGCCACAAACATAAATTGGTGTATTTATATAATTTATATCTAATGTAATTATTGATATGATTGGATTTAATCCTGCCATTTTATTTTTGGTTTTCTATTTGTCCTTTGTTTCTCATTTCTCTTTTCTTTTTCTTGAATTTTTCCCTTTCCTGAAACTTTTAGAATTTCATTGAATTTACCTGTAGTGTTTTTAAGAGTATTCCTATCTCTTCCTCTCTCTTTGTGATGTTGGTAATTGAATCCAGGGTCCTCCACATGCTAGGTAAGCATTCTATCACTGAGTTATATACCCAGTCTGTATCTCTTTATATAGCCTTTTTATTGGTGGCTCTAGGTATTTCATATATTATATTACATGTATATTTATGCTTTATATATGTATAATATGCAATGTTATATGTAATTATGTTTATATATATATAGTCTATTTGTTTAGTCTATATTATGTTTATATATATATATATATAGTCTATTTTTCTCTCTCTCTCTCTCTCTATATATATATATATATTGAGAAAGTCTGGTCCTAAGACAACATGAAGAAGATTCGGGCCTACTATTTCTTCTATTTGGTGAAGGGTCTCAGGTTTAATTCCTAGATCCTTGATTCATTTTGAGTTGAGTTTTGTACAGGGTGAGAGATAGGGGTTTCATTTCATTTTATTGCATATGGATTTCCAGTTTTGCCAGCACCATTTGTTGAAGAGGCTGTCTTTTCTCCACTGCATGTTTTTGGCACCTTTGTCTAGTATGAGATAACTGTACTTATGTGGGCTTATCTCTGTGTCTCCTATTCTGTGCCATTGGTCTACCTGTCTATTTTGGTGGCAATACCATGCTGTTTTTGCAACTATTGCTCTGTAGTAGAGTTTAAGGTCTGGTATTGTGATACCTCCTGCATCATTCTTCCTGCCCAGGATTTCTTTGGCTATTCTGGGTCTTTTGGTCTTCCATATGAATTTCATGATTGCTTTTTCTATTTCTATGAGGAACGTCATTGGGATTTTTATTGGAATTGCATTAAATTTCTATAGCACCTTTGGAAGTATGGCCATTTTGATTATATTAATTCTGCCTATCCACGAACATGGGAGATCTTTCCATCTTCTAAGGTCTTCCTCAATTTCTTTCTTTAATGTTCTGTAGTTTTTGTTGTAGAGGTCTTTCACCTCTTTTGTTAGATTGATTCCCAAGTATTTTATTTTTTTAAGGCTATTTTGAATGGAGTTTTTTTCCTCATTTCACTTTCAGATGATTCATTGCTTATGTAGATAAATGCATTTGAGTTATGTGTGTTTATTTTATATCCTGCTATTTTGCTGAATTCATTAATTAGATCTAAAAGTTTCCTGTGGAGTTTTTGGGGTCCTCTAAATATAGGATCATGTCATCAGCAAATAGTGACAGCTTGAGTTCTTCTTTTCCTATTCGTATTCCTTTAATTTCTACGATCTGTCTAATTACTCTGACTAGTATTTCAAGCACAATGTTGAATAGAAGTGGTGACAGTGGGCTTCCCTATCTTGTTCCAGTTTTTAAAGAGAATGCTTTCAGTTTTTCTCTGTTAAGAATGATGTTGGCAGTGGGCTTAGCATAAATAGCCTTTACAATGTTGAGGTATGTTCCTACCATCCCTATTTTTTCTAGTGTTTTGAGCATTAAGGGGTGTTGTATTTTGTCAAATGCTTTCTCAGCATCTATTGAAATAATCATATGATTCTTAACCTTAAGTCTATTCATGTGATGAATTACATTTATTGATTTCTGGATGTTGAACCAACCTTGCATCCCTGGGATAAATTCCACTTGATTGGGGTGCACTATCTTCTTAATATGTTTTTGTAAGTGATTTGCCAGAATTTTGTTAAGGATTTTGGCATCTATATTCATCAGAGATATTGGTCTAAAGTTTTCTTTTCTAGATGTGTTTTTGGTTTTGGTATCAGAGTGATACTAGCTTCATAGAATGAATTTGGAAGGGTTCCCTCCTTTTCTATTTCATGAAATACTTTCAGGAGTATTGGTATAAATTCTTCTTTGAAGGTCTTATAAAACTCCGCTGAGAATCTATATATAGATATAGATATAAAATCACAGTCTACTGGTGTTATCACTGTACCAGTTCAATACCAGATCTCACTTTTAGAAATCTTATCTCCTTTACCCTTCCTTCTACTATAATACAATCATCTTAAATATCTCTCCTAATACATTTCAAACCACATTTTTGCTTCAATTGTCAATTGGCATTTGGCCAAATTGTAATAGTTTTTATATCTTAGAACTTCAGCTAAGAAATCCTTTATACATTTTAAAATATTCTCAAAATCTAATGATATAAGGATCAGTCAACAAAGTAAAGGGAGAACATATGGAATGGAAGGAAATATTTGTAAACCATAAGTCTGATAAAGGGTTAATATCCAAAATATACAAGAAATTCATACAACTCAATAACAAGAAAACAACCTGATTTAAAAATTTTTAAGGGACCTGAAAAGATTCTCAAAAAGTCATTCAATGGGTTGGGGTTGTGGCTAAGTGGTAGAATACTTGCTTAGCACATGTGAGGCACTGGGTTTGATCCTCAGTACCACATAAAAATAAATAAAATAATAGTATTGTGTCCATCTCCAACTATTTAATTTTTAAAACAGACATTCAAATGGCCAATATTCATTTGAATATGAAAATGTTCAACTTTCAAATTAAAACCACAATGAGGTATCTTCTCACACTCATTAGGATGCTATTATCAGAAAGACAAGAGCTGGGGTATATAGCCAGTGGCCCTGAGTTCAATCCCTAGCACCCAAGTCCCTGAGTTCAAGGGACAAGGCCCTGAGTTCAATCCCTAGCACCCAAGTCAGAAGGAAAGATGAGATAAAAAGTGTTGGCAAGAATATGGAGAAAAGGAAACACTTACACAGTGTTGGTGGGAACATGAATTAGTAATCTATTGTAGAAAACAATAGGAAAATTCCTCAAAGTTAAAAATTGAAGTACCACATGATCTGAGTTTGTTTAAAGAGATTGAAATCAGTATACTGAAGAGATGTTTGTACTTCTATGTTTTTTTGCAGCATTATTTACAATAGCTGAGATATGAATTCATCCTAAATGTTCATCAATTGAGGAATAAAGATGTGCACAGTAGAAAACTATTCTGCCTGAAAACAAAGGAAATTCTGTCATTTGTGACAGAGACATAAACACTGCATGATCTCACTTATATGGGGAGTCAAACTCATAGAAGTAGACAGCACAATGTTGATTGACAGAGACTGGGGAAAGGGAGGGTTTGTAGGGATGCTGGTCAAGGATAATATGAAATTTCAGTCGGAGAAGAATAAATTCAAGAGATCTGCCATACAAGATGGTGACTATAGTTAATAACAATATGTTGTATGCTTAAAAATTGCTAAGAAAATAGATTTTTTGCCAGGCGCAGTGGCGCACGCCTGTAATCTCAGCACTTGGGAGGCTGAGGCAGGAGGATCGCAAGTTCAAAGCCAGCCTCAGCAACTTAGAGAGGCCCTAAGCAACTCAGTGAGACCCTGTCTCTAAATAAAATACAAAATAGGGCTAGGGATGTGGCTCAGTGGTGGAGTGCCCCTGAGTTCAATCCTCAGTACCAAAAAAAAAAAAAAAAGAAAGAAAGAAAATAGATTTTTTAAAATTTTTGTATTCTAATTAGTTATACATGACAGTAGAATGGACTTTGACACATTATACATAAATGGAATATAATTTCTCATTCTTCTGGTTGTACTAGATTTTAAATGTTCTTACCACAAAACATGATAGGTCTGTGAGGTAATGGGTATGTTAATTAGTTTGAGTTAGTCATTTCACAATTATACATGTATCAAAACATCATGTTGTACACCACAAATGCATACAATTTTTATTTAATAATTTTTTAAACTTAAAAATTTTTATGGGAAAAAAATAAATAAAAGATTTTTATGGGAATCTACAAAGTAAGGCTAGTACAGCCTGAAAAATCGTTCAGCCATGACTTCATTTTATATTTGTCACTTTTACTTCTAACTTGCCAACAACTGTCTAAAACATGGCATCGGAATATATATTTGCCTTGAGTAAGTAAACTGTTTTCTAAATTTAGCTGGGAATTGTAAATAATAAGTTAACCAAAAGATTAATTTTCTAAGTTATGCTACCTCAAATTAATTTGTCCTCCACTGGAGATTTTCAGTGCAGCCCTATGCACACCCAATATTCTAATTTAGTTGAGTGTAAATAAATAAATCCCACAACTAACCTGAGAATGGAAAAAAGAATGATAAAACATCTAATTTAAACTTACCTCTCTCCCATAGTGTTTATCTCCAATAACATCCAGGTGTCTCTTAAATAGTTCTAATACAGCATTGTAGACCAATTCATACTGTTCCTGAAGAGCATCATAAACCAGAATAAAGGAAGAAAACAAAAAATCTTGTTGAACTACAGAATCAGATTTCAGGAATATAAATATCTATCAAATATCAATACAAGCCAGGCGTAGCGGTGCACATCTGTAATTCCAGGGCCTTGGGAAGTTAAAGCAGGAGGATCACGGGTTCAAAGTCAGCCTCAGCATGGGCAAAGCACTAAGCAACTCAGTGAGACCCTGTCTCTAAATAAAATACAAAATAGGGCTGGGGATGTGGCTCAGTGGCCGAGTGTCCCTGAGTTCAATCCCCAGTTCCAAAAAAAAAAGAAAAATATATATATATTTATATTTTTATAAATATGTATATTTTTGATATACATATATATGTATATCAATACATCAGACCTGAAAGGAACACCAACATAAGTTTTTAAACTTAATAACAATGCTTTATGTTTATGTAGCTCATTTCAGATTTCAAAACACTTTTAGTTCGCTAGAAATAGCTGAATATTTTACATCATTCTTGTTAAGGTACAAGATCTTATGGCATGTTTCTTTTTATGTTTTACTCCCACTTTCTTATCTTTCCTTCCACTATCATTCCTCTAATTCTGTTTTCTATGCTCACATTTTAAAAAATTATTTCCTCCTAGATGCATTTCTTGAAAGCCACATTCACTTTTCTGGAAAAAGGTTGGCATATGGAGAGAGAGCTGAAATATGTATTTATCTAACTTGACCTTCACAATTGCTCTGTGAAGTAGGTAGGTTATTATGCCTATTTACAAACAGTTTGTCCAAGGTCATTCAGAAGTAATTTCCAGAACTTGGTTTAGAACCTGAATCTTCTGATTTGGCTTAGTGTACTTAGATTAAGTCACTAAAACTTTGTTCTAGTAGAGATACCAAAGAAAAATAAATGTCTGAATAAGGCTTGGAAAATTGTGATTATAAAAGGATTCACCATAGAGAAATGAGACCTCTACTATTATAAATATTTTTATCGGTTTTACTACCAAGTTTTTTCCTTTGTATCTACTCAACTACTTTCTCTGATATATCATACAATCTCACTCAAATAAAAACACAACTTTTTGTAGAGGTATTTTTAGCAGAGAACAATGTAGATCTATATTATCCAACACAGCCATGATACACTCTTTAATTTTTTTTAAGAGAGAAAAATCAGACAGGAAGTACTCATCTGGTTACACTGCCATTTTGTGGTTAAAGTAATGTCAGAAATAGCAGCTACAACTGTTATTTGTGAAGCTAGTCATTGATAATGCCAAAAGTGAGGGCTTTTTCAGTTGTCTTCCAACTCTTAACAGTAGGGACTAGGGTTGAGATTGTGGCTTGGTGGTAGAGCGCTTGCCCAGCATGTGTGAGGCACTGGGTTTGATCCTCAGAATCACATAAAAATAAGTAAATAAAATAAAGGTACTGTGCCCATCTAAAACTAAAAAAACAACAACAACAACAACAACAACAAAAAAGCAGGGTGTGGACCCTAGTAACTGAGTGAGAAGAGACCCCTGTCTCAAAATAAAAAATAAAAAGGGCTGGGGATGTGGCTCAGTGGTTACATGCTCCTGGGTTCAATCCCTGATACCACACACACACACACACACACACACACACAGAGTAGGACCTGGACTGGAATTTTTCTGAAATGGGGTATGGTTTTATTAATTTAGTATTACAACTTATATAAGTAGGTTGCATACTGCCTATATTTTTATGGATCACTCTTCTTTCAAGTATGATAGCACTAAACCAGTTAATGCTTTCATTTCACATAAACTTTTCCCCTCATAGATTGACTATAGAAAACACCTACAGTTGACACATAAAAAAATAATTTTTTTCCACAAACTATTAGTGGAAAACCTGTGTGGGCCAAACAAATAGCTTTTTCCTTCATATTTTCCCTTCAATTCACAACTTCTAGATTAAAATATCTAAACTGCCATTGTCAGTTGTTTTATCTTTAAATCTAGGTGCAAGTTCATTTATGGGTGCTTGAAACACTTTGGTGACTTGCTACTTCAAAGTAAATAATTATGCAAAAAAATCTGACATATATTAAACATCAATAAATATTTGATGAACGAAAGGGTAAATGTTAAATTCCATCTTAAAGATGGAGACCACATAGAAGTGTGGGAAAATTATTGATATAGATTTATGAGTGAAATTAATATTGTGGACTATGAGAGATTTGAGCTAGGAAGGGATCCTAATGGAATAAACATGCATGGACAATTTGGGGGAAGGTTTAAAGATTGTGATCCATAAAATAATATGATTGCAATTGTGTTTTTGTTTTAAGTATGCATACAATAAGGACAATAGAAACTATAGAAAATGGTAACTGTAACTATCTCTAATAATAAAAACATGATTTTTTTTTTTGTACTGGGGATTGAATGCAGGGGCACCAAAGCCACATCTCCAGTCCATTTCTAATTTTTATTGTGAGACAAAGTCTCACTCAATTGCTGAGGCTGGCCTCAAACTTGTGATCCTCTTGCCTCAGCCTCCAGATTCACTGGGATTACAGGCATATTATACTGCACCCAGCTAGAAGATGATTGATTTTAATTTGAATTTTTATGGTTTCCTAAAATGAACACTTACACCCTTGCCAAACTGTTTCTACCTTCTAAAGTAGAAATTACGAATCCCAGCTTTTCTATCATTTCAGAGATTTATTGCTACAAAATTTCTAGTCAACAAGACCCTTAATTTACATTCTATGTAAAGAAGAAATATCATATTGGTTTCTTAACATTTTCCAAACAGACAGTTAAATATAAGAAATGAAATAATTTGACTCTAGATAAGGGGTACAGAAAAAATACTAGGATATTCAGAGTTACAGAACAGCATTTGGTTAGCAAATTGGTGTTACATCTGAGCAGCCATTGGGTTTGGATGCCTTACCATTAAACATAGAAATGAAGCAAGACTCATAAACACATGTTCTGTTCACCATAGTTCATACCTGAGTTTGAACTAATGAAGGCCTCTGAGTTCTCATTTCCTGAATCAAACTGAAAACACTGAAGTTCTCAGGAATTATCTATCAAATAAAAGGGGAAATATCTTATTCCTTTTTATCCTTTGTTAATAAATCATTGCCACTTTTTCATAGTCTGGTACTTTTGTGACATCTTCTCTCTTAACATGGGATAATATCTGGAAAAAAATGCATTTTTAAAAAGGAATATGGTTCCTCATCACTTGCATCATGATTTAGAGACTGGTGTTTTCCTTAGAAAAGATTTTTTAGTGTTCAAAATGAGTTGACATGTAGTGCTCAAATGTCTGAAACTACAGATACAATGAGAGACAAGGCTCAGTAGATAAGTAAATATAAGATTTTTATGAAATAAAAGAAATTAGCAGATGGATCTAAAGCGTACATTTTAAACTTCCCATTTCCTAATTGGCATTTATAAATGATTTATAGAGGACTGGGGATGGGAATGCTTGCCTATCATATGGAAGGCCCTAGGTTCAATCCCAGGGACTGGGGAAAAAAGATTAAAGTGGGCTGTGGGTGTAGCTCAGTGGGAGAGCACTTGCCTAGCACATGTGAGGCACTGGGTTCAATTCTCAGCACTGCATATAAATAAATGAATAAAATTAGGTTTAAAAAAACAAAAATAATAAAAGACTGGGGATGTAATGTAGCTCAGTAAAGATAAAGTGCCCCTGGATTCAATCTCTAGTCCTCCCAACCCTTCCAAAAAAAAGATTTATAGGTTAAAATACAAAGTTTGATTGTGGTAAGTTGAGTCCATCATCCATCTGCTAAAACAGTTTGGATAAAAGAAGGGCAAATAATTATGTAATTTAGGGCAGTGGTTCTCAGATTTTAGCACACATGAGAATCACATGAATAGGTTTCGAGGCCCCAACTCCAGAATTTCTGGATCAAGGTATAAGGTCCAAGAATTTGTATTTCTAATAACTTCTCAGATGCTGCTGCTGTGTCTTGTCTGGGGACCACTCTTTGCAGTGCTGGGGACCAAACTCAGGGCCTCACGCAAGGTAAGTGCTATACCACTGAGCTACCCTCAGCACCCAGGACCATACTTTAAGAACAACGTACTTAGATACTGGTTCTTAATCATATGACAAAATGGGTCTACAAGCTAATTTTCCAGAAAAGATGAATCATGAGAGTGTTCTGAAAAAACAAACTATTCCTAAGTCTGAAGCAATGGAGTAAGCAAATAGGAAGTATCTGCTGAGAGAAACTTACCCCATCTTTAAGCAACATCCATGTATAATCGACAGCACAAATAACACCTGTCCTTCCACATCCAGCACTGAAATGAAAGATCACAGTAACATGTACTTGTAGAGAGTGACTCATTGACAGTAGCTGGAAATTTTCAATAGCATATTTGAAAAAGAAGAAATCTGAAGGTAATTAAAAATTTTAAACCCTACCATTTCTCAGAGCATGTTTGCCATGTCACAGTGAACTCAGGACAGGTCTTAGGCAACAGCAAGAGTTACTAGAGCCATATTATTCATAAGTAACTTATCAGAAAAATATGAGTTTAATGCTCCAGTTGAATTTGGTAGTTTTCTTCTGCAATTCACCTTTCCCTTTCAATCATGGAGTCCTGGCCAGACTAACATTTGGTTCCTTCTAAGTAGAAGGTTCGCATATGGCATTCTACCTGCAGTGAATGCATATAGGAACATGGTCATCCTCTTGATAACAACGCATATCCCAGATGAGTTCAAGGATAGGGTCTATAGAAGAAGGCACATCGTGGTCTGGCCAATTCTTATAATGAAACTGGTATATAGTTCGAGTTTCCTATAAAAGAAATAACTAGAATAAGAGGAAAGTTCAAGGTTAGGACTCCACCTCATCCTACCAAAAGAGTAGTCTGACTTACAAAGTTGTATCTATTTCTTCTTTTTGTGATGTATTCTGCTTTATTCTCTATAGATCTCAAGTGACCAGGTTCCTTAGAGAACAATTAAAAGTGACTTGAGGTCACTTACTATTGACTTATCCCCAGCTGCCCCACTCATTAGAGGTAGATTTTAAAAATGGTCCAAACCAGATCTTCCCAAGTAGTGTGTCAGATGGTTCACAGACATGCTGACATAGTAAATCTCTTTGCCTGTAGAAAGACTGAATAGGGCCTATGTCAGTCTGAGCTCTCAAATTTGGCCCCAGTCTATTCACTATTCAGTCTCTATTCATCATACAGACATTGTCACTTTATATGTATGTCATGAGTAGACTAGATTGGAGAGCACAGATTATACCAGAGGTCTCTTTTGAATATGAAGACTTTTCAGGACATTAAATTCTCCATCACTCACCAGTCTCATGCCCAGCCTCAGTCACACTCATAAATATTTACCTGCCTGATCTCTGTGGGCTTTTGAGTTTGTCATTCATTCCTGTTCTATACTTACACTATTGAACTTGGCTTTTAGAGTCCTGATTATATAATCAGATTTCCTTTTTTCAGCTTCCTAAGAAAAAGAAGATTAATACATTAGCAGTTTCAAAGACAAGCTCTCTGTAAAGTAGATCCTGGAATTTTCTCAGTCATAATGGGAACAGGCATCATACTTACACAGGATATGGAGAAAGGGCCAAATTGCAGCTGCATCTCTCCTGGCTCAGCCCAGTAGCGCTCACACTTTTTCTGTTACACAAAGCACAATGTAGTGATTTCTCTCTTTATAATCTAGTTTTTTCTGGGAAATAAAACCCACTCCCTCATTCAGAAGCAGGTTCAGCTCTAAGTCCTTCACCTTAGGTTAGGTGCTTCTAACCCCCTTGGGCTTCAACCCCAACATTCCAGACTCTCATGAAATCTATAAAGGATGGGAAAACAAACATTAAAGAACATAGAAATCATAGACTTCTTAGAAGTCTGAAAAAGTAGGAATAGAGATCTTTGATCTATTTTCAGTATTTCAAAACAACAAAGAAATTATATGCTTACAAAAACAGCTGTACAAGAAGTTTCCTTGGTTTTCATTAGAATTGCCAACTCTGAATGGCAACAGTAGGTTAGAACAATGATGTCCAGGGAAAATATGTGATTTTCTGATAACCACATTCAAAAATGAAAAAATAAGAAATTAATTTTAATAATATATCTCAGGGGGCTGGGGTCATAGCTCAATGGGAGAGCACTTGCCCAGCATGGGCATTGGGTTTGATTCTCGGCACTGCATGTAAATAAATGAAAAAATAAAAGGTTCATTCACAACTGAAAAATATATTTAAAAATAATATATCTCAGCCCAATGTCATAGAAAATTTTCAGCCTGACACAGAGGTGTACACCTGTAATCCCAGCAGCCTGGGCGGGAGGGGAGGGCAGGAGGATCACAAGGTCAAAGCCAGCCTCAGCAACTTAGTGAGGTCCTAAGTAACTCAGTGAGAACCTGCCTCAAAATAAAAAAATAAAAAGGAATGGAGGTGTGTTTCAGTGGTTTAGCACCCCTGGATTCAATCCCTGGTATACACACACACACACACACACACACACACACACACACAAGATTCAACATGTAATCAATAGACAATAGTAGATTTTGACCTCTCTGGTTTTTTACTAAATCTTCAAACTCCTGTGTATATTTTGTGTTTACAATAATCTCAATTAGTACACTAACTTTTCACTACAAATATTTTCTTTCCACTTAGATAAAATAAAATTCACATTTGAAAAAGTTTCATATGCCCAAGTTGTTCCAATCATACTTAACAGTTTTTCAATAATGGAGTATTATTTATAAATTTAAATCAATTAAAATAAAATAACTTAGTTCCTTGATCATACTAGCCATATTTTAAGTGCTTAACAGCTACATGTGATTAGTGTATACCGTTTTGGACAGCACAGGATTAGAAGCTGATTAGCAGTTGAAAAAATCTGACTAATAGAAATGAGAAAGTGAATTGTTACTTTAAAAAGTAAACATTAGCCGGGCATAGTGGCGCACACCTGTAATCCCAGCGACTCAGGGGGCTGAGGCAGGAGGATCGCGAGTTCAAAGCCAACCTCAGCAACTTAGCAAGACCCTAAGCAACTCAGTGAGACCCTGTCTCTAAAATAAAAATACAAAATAGGGGTGGGGATGTGGCTAAGTGGTTAAGCACCCCTGAGTTCAATCCCCAGTTCCAAAAAAAAAAAAAAGTAAACATTGCTTTTACTGTAAAAGAGAAAGTCTGGGAAAATGGAGGAAAGGGGGTTCTTAGGGGTGAAAAAAACCCCTATGAGTTATATGGTATTCCCAATCTGAAAACTAGGAAGATGATACGATTTTTATCTAGACATACTTAGTTCTGCTAATTTTTATCTAGGCATACAAGTTCTGCTAATTTTTCCCTTTGTCCTTTACCAGGTTAACAGGTACTAGAAAGTAACTCACCTTTCCCATTTCAAACTCCATACATGCCATTATAATGATCTGGGGAGATGAAATAGAAACTTAAAACAGCTATACAGACAGAAAGGGCAGTTAATATATGGGTCCCTAGTCAGAAAGCATTACTCACTGTTTTTCTGTTTTGCTTTGTTTTTTAACCAAAAAAGAAATCCTAATAACTTATATAAAATGTTTCTCTTACTCTTCCTTCTTTCTGTCCCCACTTCCCTTTTCTCTATTCAAATCATCAAATTCTTACCAAAAGTTGGTCAAGATATGAACTTTCATTTCCTTGAACAAGAATCACATTGTAATTTTAATAAAAGTGGTCTGAACCCTGACATTCCATCAACCAATTTTAAAAACTCTGGTTTTAACACATGGGAAATCTTTGTCACATTCTGACACTCTGCCCCAGTTATCCCTAAGAACTAGAGAATAAAATAACAGATACAACTTTGCATTTACCAGGACACTGTATTCCCAAATCATTCTCCAGAAGTCTAGTAGAGTTGTAGATAAAGGACCTTGGGTAGCAATATAAGCTTTGGGTCCATAAACTCCCTAAAGGGGAAAAAAATTACATGATAAAAATTACTAGACAATTCCCTCTTCTCACCAAGTCCTCTCCCCATTTCCTTTTTTAGGTTCCTAGAGAAATATGGAATGCTTTTATTTCCTTTCAGTATACCTTAATGAAGTTGGCATTGATATAGCTAGAGTCTTCATCAGAAGTTATTAGAGACAGTTCTACCCGGCTATGATCATCTGTAATACAAAAGAAAGACATAGTGTAATTTAAAAAGTTTACATAGAGGGTTAAGTCAGGGTCTAATACTGTGAACAGTAGATACCATGAATGTTGGATGAGTGAGTGAATAAATGAATGAATGAATATCTCTTGCAGTCATAAATAGTACAGTTCAAATTTGTTGATGCTATATTCCAGATCAGCAACCACAGTAGTTAGTTAGTAAAAAGAGAAATGATTGAAAGTGAGAGGAGTTACAAGTTTATAGGGAAACATGGAACTTACAGGGCAAAATATCCTTGTATCTATTTTTCTTGATATTCTTGGGCCTCTGTGCCACAGTTGTAGGATAGATCTTGTCTGCCTTGTATTTAGTAGATTGTCTTTTCAGCTTCTGTAATAAAATTCCAAGAATAATTAATTTTCCTAAAGAAAGAAGGTCAGAAACTACCTCTAGGGAGTATTCCTTCTCCAATTTCCAAACATTCTACCTCAACCCTTTTAGCATCCTCTGGGGTTGACTCCATTCAGGACAGGGCACAAGAACAGCAGAATTTAGTGACATTTGGAGAAGTGAAAAGATCACACTTACTGCAGTTGAGCCACATATAGCTAAAATTTAAAGGTTAATGATGAATATTTTAAAAACCAAATGTCTCTGAAAGCAAGCTGTATGCTGTGCCCAATGGGCAGATATTAAAAGTTGAATTTGCTTTCCTTTATAGCTACTCTTTAGTTCAATAAGTCAACAGAAAGGTTACTAAGTTCCATTAGTCTATTTCAGATTACTTTTTTTTTTCTACATGGAAATAAAAAACTGAATAAAATCTGCCTAAAGCTAGATAAATTTCGAAGATTGCAGTCCCAAAAGCAGTCATGTATGACTTAAACATCAAATCTACCCTTCTGTTGAACAATGCTCTAAATAGCATGACATTCTATTGGTAGACTAGGATCTGGGCCGGCAGGGCTAGCGTAACATGGTTGACAGTGAAGTAACGCCTTAAAATTATATTCCCATTTTCCAATACTACACTATAGATCAAAACTTCAGGTCAGAGGAAATTATAATTCCTCTTTGACTCCTTGTTAGAAATCAAATCAACATACTCTTATAGAAGATATACAAGTGTTTGTTGATTTATTTAACTGATTGAAATTCAATTATACTCCCAGTCCAGGTTGGATCAGTCTGAAATTTCTAAATCAACATTTTCTTACTAACTTGCAGTCCCAAATTCCCAACCACATCCTAGACATTTCCACTTGAGAATCTTATTACAATCTCAGACTCAATACATTTAAAACAAAAATCATAATTGTCCCCACTGTAAATGCCAATGGCACTATATTTATTCCAAACAACCACACTCTAGAAACTGAGTCACATAGGGTTCTCCCTTTCCACAATCCCACATCTACTTTAGTTAGCACATTCAACTGATTCTTACCATGAAATATCTTGCATCAGTCTTCCTTCCCAGGCTTACTACAGATACCTTCATTTAGGCCTTTTCCTTAAAGCTTGTTAACTCAGAGGTGCTTGTTACCTCATCTTCATGCATTTCTTTCTCCACATTCACTGGGCATAATTCCGTCAATTTAATTTTACTAAAATCCTGCTTTTCTCATCTGTCTTATGCACAAAACAACTTCACTGAATCACTTTTTTTTTTTTTTTTTTAGAACCAGGGATTGAACTCAGGGACACTCGGCAACTGAGCCACATCCCCAGCCCTATTTTGTATTTTTATTAGAGACAGGGTCTCACTGAGTTGCTTAGGGCCTCGCTAAGTTGCTGAGGCTGGCTTTGAACTCGAGATCCTCCTGACTCAGCCTCCCAAGTCGCTTGGATTACAGGCGTCACTGAATCACTTTTGCTACTAGGAACAAATACCTTAACCAGGTACTCAAGGCTCTCTGCAGTTGGCCCCCAGTTGCTTTTCCCATACTTCCCACTGTCTTCCAATTATAAAGCATCTATAGATAGGTCCTAGGTTCTCTCACTATTGCACAAATTAATGTCACTGACAATTAGGTGTAATATATAACTTCTTTAAAACTAGGGCATTTCTTTTTCATAAATGTATCTTTGGTACTCCTTTTGCATTTCTCATCCATGACTATGGTCTGTTTTCTTCCACAGGGTGAATTAATAACAAGAAATAAGGAAATAAAGAACTTTACTCAAGTGACTAGCAATGAGAAAAAACAATTTTTAGGGTTTTTTGTTTGTTTGTTTGTTTGAGTGCTGGGGATCAAACCCAGAGCCTTGTGCATGCACTCTACCACTGAGCTATGCCCCCTTCCCAAGAGAAGAGATGGTATATATCTGGGAGGGAAAGTTTTTTTTTGTTTTGTTGTTGTTGAAATAAGGGCCTCATATTTATAAGGCAAATACTACCACTGAGCTATACTTTCAGCCCCCTCTTTTTTAGTATAGAATTTTGCCATTACCTTTTCAAAGTAGTTGTTCTCAAACATTAGTGCCTGGATAATTGTGTCCCACCCTCAGAATTTTTCAAGAAAAAAATTTTAAGGGGATTGTTATCACTTATATTTCATATAGTATTTTAACAAAATTAATTAGGATGTACATCTATCTGGAGGAATTCCCTTAAGGTTTCTTACTAAGCAGTTTTAAAAAAATAGGTGAGAAAAGAAGAGCCTAAAATGACAGACCTCCAGGCTCCAACACCCCAACTGAGAAAAAAACAGAGTAGAAATGATAAATTCCACCAGAAAGGGTATCCTTCTAAAAGTAGGAAACAAAAGGATATAAAAGAGAAAGTAGGACTTTGGGGATGGGATGAGATTTAGGGAGAAATGATAGGAGGTTAAAGGGTGAAAGTATTTCTCTGTCAGCCACAAGGCAGGGGATGTGAGTTCCATGGAGGAGGCAGTGTCAAGAGAAATCTGGGAAAGAAATGATGAGAGAATCAAGTGAGGAGGCAAGCATCCCATGTGGGCTCTGAAATGGGCAGTATATGAGAAACCTATGTGTGCTTGATAAGCTAATAGTAAGTTCATTCAGTTTGTGGACTATGTAATCTTTTTCCTTTCAAGAAAGAACAGAACTGGAGTCCTGGCACTAAGACTCTAGAAATCGGAACTGAGTTTTGCATGTTTTTCTCACAGAGACTTGTAAATTAACTAAGGTCACTTGAAAAAGAAAAAAGAAAACCCAAGATCACAATATCTTTGCCTTGAAGGACCAGGTTACTATACAGAAGTTGCATTTTGGAGAGAAAAGAATAAGCCTTGGCTTGTTTGTGCTAGGGAAAGAAGGAATCAACTTTGGGCTTTCTCCAGAACCTAAAGTAATTCCTCAGTGCCTTACAACTGCATGGCCAAGCCTCCAACAGGACAAAGAAAGCATGAATGCTAGAGTAGAATTAGGAGCTCTAGCCTTCAAACCCAGCAAACAGGAGTACTATCAGTAGGAACAGAGGACAGACTGAACTGGCCCGGCATGTACACACAGTCATCTTTAACAAGATAATCAAATTTATGTAGGCTGTTTTCCAAAGCACCAGTGTGGTAAATGGGTAGACTGGTAGGCAATAGCCAAACTGGGGAGAGCCAACTTTAGATAAATAGAAGGATATATATAAAATAGAAGGAAATGTCACGATATATGTTTAAAATGTCCTGTGAGGGCTGGGGTTGTGGCTCAGTGGTAGAGCACTCACCATGCATGTTTGAGGCACTGGGTTTGATTCTCAGCATCACATATAAATAAATAAATAAATGTCCATCAACAACTAAAAAATATTAAAAAATAAAAATAAAAAAATAAAATGTCCTGTGAATAATTGAAAATGTGGACCCTAGTGAGAGGCTGTAGATGAGACTGTGATAAAATTATTCTGGTAGCAATAGAACAAAAAAAATGTGCACAAAAGTCAAGAAATGCTAAGTATGTTCAATCGATAAGCTGACTCACACCAATGAGTCATTTCAACTCAACAGATGTTTGTACATTTGCTGTGCAAGAGGTACTCTGTTCACAACTGGTTAGTTAATATCATTACTATAAATATATATAGAAACAACAGATTTCCAGGTCTTTCCTGGTTGGTCTATGATAACTCTCCAGAAGTTGCTATAAGACCAGTCTGACTTCTAGTATATTTTAAATCAACATTAGCACTTAAACCTGGCCTTCAGAACTAAGCATCTTTTTTCCTATTAGGGCTCAACGAATTCTTCATATTTAGTAAATGTCTTAATACATAATAAATATCATTACCTTTTCTACAGAAATACCTTGAACCCAAGAAACATAAAACTTTTTGTTTTGTTGTTGAATAGAATCTAACAACACTAAAGGAAATTTTTAAATATAGTTTTTTTTGGTAGTTGTAGATGGACAGTTTGCCTTTGTTTTATTTATTTTTATGGAGTGGTAAGGATTGAACCTAGTGCCTCACACATGGCTAGGTAAGTGCTCCATCACTGAGCTATAGCCCCAGCCCTAAATATAGATTTTTTAAAAAATGGTTTTAGTTGTAGATGGACACAATACCTTTATTTTTTTAAACTTATTTTTATGTGGTGCTGAGGATTGAACCCAGTGCCTCACACATGCTAGGCAAGTGCTCTAGCACTGAGCTATAACCGCAGCCCTTAAATATAGATTTTTTTAAGATAAAAAGTACATACTTATTGAAGTAAATTTGGAATATACAGAGAAACAAAAATAAGATGATAAAAGTCAAAAGTCGTCTACAATCCCACTATCCAGAGTTAACCATTCTTAGTCTGACACTTTACCAATGAGTTATATACCCAGTCCCTTTTTCCTTTTTTTGTTGTTATTGTTTTTTGTTTGTTTGTTTGTTTACCCAGTCCTTTTGATTTTTTATTTTGAGACAGGGTCCCACTAAGTAGCTGAGGGTCTCACTAAGTTGCTGAGGCTGGCCTTGAATTTGTGATCCTTCTGTCTTTGCCTCCTGAGTTGCGGGATTATAGGTGACCGTACCTGGATCATCAAGCACTTTCTGATTACAGTTGGCTTTTCAAACTTTCTTTATTACAAAGAGGACAATATACTGGCCGGTCAATGCAAACTTCTACCCTGTATGACAGTTACTTCTCTTCCTTGAAAAACTGACAAACTGGCTCTGATTTCTAGTGAATTTCTTGTGTGTTTCACTATTATGGGCCAGTTGCTTGACCTTGATCAGTGCTAGACATAGTAAAAAAAATTGAATTTCTAGATCAGCGAAGCTAAAGACCGAACACTAAACTATGGCATTTTAAAATGGACAATGTCATCCTGAGTGGCTACTTACCTCTCTCAATGCACTCTATGATCATATCAATAATTTCATCTATTGACCCTTGACAGAATTCATAAAAATGATTAGAAAAAATTACATGCAACAAAACTGATAAATTTTACAAATATAGAGTGAAAAAACAAGACAGAAAAGAACATTTAACATGATTTTATTTACATATAGTTCAAAGACAGATACAATTAATCTCTATTATTTAGTGGGCTACATAGACATTGAAGCAATGCAGAAAAACAAAGAAAAAATATGTCATGATAGAGTTTATAACTAATCTTGCCAGCATAGGACTGTTATTTGGAAGGACACCCAAGGGATTTCTGTGGTGTGTGCGGTGTTCTACATCTTGATCCAAGTGCTTATGTGGGTGCCACACAAATAAATATAAAATTGGAATTGTGATAAGTGTATGAGAAATATCATATAGAGCCAATATGAACTTATAATAGGAGATTTACTCTATTCAGGGAGGTCAAGAAAAACTTTGAGGGGCTGAAGATGTGTGTAACTCAGTAGTAGAGCGCTTGCCTTATATGCTCTAGGCTCAGAGTTCAATCTCCAGCACCAGAAAAAGAATATTAAAGGAGGGGAAGGAGGAGGAGGAGGAGAAAAGAGAGAAAGAGAGAAGGAAAGGCTTCTTGGAGGAAGTGACCACCAAATTTAGATCTATATAATTATTAAAAGTTAACTAGGTAAAGAGGAATGTGAGGAAAGCAGAGGAGAAATATGCCACTGGAAGGTTTTGAATTTAGTCCTGGCACAGAGAAGAGACCTATGCAGCATGGCATTTTACATCAGCTGTCACAGCATGGCTGCCAGAGCCAGTTAAAGATATTGTACTCTACACAAAGATACATGGACAAGAGAGAAGTGAGGACTGAAGTCTGAACCGTGGAGGAGGGGGAAAGATGCACAGGGTATGTATCCAGAAGGGGGATACCTTTTGGTAAGTCCCACAAAGAACACCACCTACTAGCAGTGGCCTTGTGTCACAGAATCCTCAATTCTCAGAACATCAAATCGTGGGAGAATACATTAAAGGCTGAAGGTGGAGTGGGGGACATGACAGGTGGAAAGCCCTTCTGATCTAATGGCAGCATTTAGCTTGTCCAAGTGAGCAATCTGGCCCCATTCGCCTCCACCCCCACTCCCCCACTGCTATTCCTCTGGTGTCTCAGCTGAATCTTTAGGTGGGGCTGAGGGCAAGACTCTGTTTTTCCACTGGAGGACATGAGTCAGTGAACAGTGAGGTTCCACTTAATCACTACCCAAAAACAAGTTTCTTAAAATCAGGAGCTAGAAAAGAAAGGAAGTGATTAATATAAAAGTCAGGATAGTGATTATCCCTGTGGCAAGGTGGGGTGGATGGGTAGAGAGATGTGTTGGGGAAAGGATATATTGGGGTCTTCTGGGGTCTGACAGTGCTCTATTACTTGTCTGGGTAAGTCGCTGAATTGGCGATGGTTTCTTTATAATTATACTTACACGTCTTACATCCTTTTCTAAATGTGTATTACATTTTACCAGTATAAACAACTAAAAAAAAATACAAGGGCTGGGGATCTAGCTCAGTTGGTAGAGTGCTTGCCTTGCAAGCACAAGGCCCTGGGTTCAATCCCCAGCACCACAATTAAATATAAAAAAATAAAAAAAAATACAAACTATAGAAAGTTCTTAAGGAAGGAAAAAATGACCAGATTTGTATTATTGAAAGATCACTTGGGTGTTGAATGGAAAAATCACTGAAGGTGGGGCAAGGCTTGAAACCAGTTAAAAGGTAGCTGCTATAATTTGGTAAGAGATTAGAATGTCCTGAGCTTTAAAACAGTAAGATATTAGGGATGAAGTCTGTACTGTTTTTTAAAAAATACAGTCAAAATAGAACAGAGGCTGGCACTGACCCTCAGCTCACTTTTTGCCTCTAACCTTGGGAGAATCTAGATCAGAAATTACAGTCCAAGAGAAGGCACATGTCTAAACAGACAAATGGGCTCTTCACCTTCTTTGGTAAATCTCTCCAGAGGGACTCAGAATGCCTGGCACATTCTTTTTTTTTTTTTTTACGATACCAAGATACTATTCCAAGATGAGCTGACATAGGGGTTTCCTATCATAACATCTGATCACTCAATCATATCTGATCACTGGAGACTTTACAAAGTATTTTCTCATCTATTCTCTGGTACGAGAATGTTAGCTCTGGAGGGCAAAGACTTATTCATTTTGTTCATTACTGTATCCTTAGTGCCTAGAACTGAACTTGATATATAGTACATGCTCAATGAAAATTACCAAATACCCAATATATATACATGTTTTTTTTTTTTTTTTTCACGATGGGGTCTTATTAAGTTGCCTAGGCTGGCCTGGAACTTGCAATCATTCTCATTCAGTCTCCTGAGCAGCTGAGACAAGTGTGCACCACAGTACCCGACTTACATTTTATCATCATCATCATCATCATCATTATTATTGGTAGTTAATCATCACAACAATCCTACAAAAAATAAGTAGATCATAAATCATTATCCCCATTTTATAAACTAGAAAACAGATTTGGGGGCTGGGGTTGTAGCTCAGTGGTAGAGTGCTTGCTTAACACATGTGAGATTCGATCCTCAGCACCACAAAAAAATTAATAAACAAATAAAAGTATTGTGCCCATCTACAACTAAAAAATATATATGTGTAAAAAATATATATTTTTTAAAAAACAAGAAAATAGATTTGGGGAGATTAAGGAACATGTTAAATAATCTATGATTTGATGAAGTATCAGTTCCCTTGCTTTTTCCTACTTCTTTAGAGCCAAAGAGCTAAGGCTTAACATTCTTATAGCTCTGAAATACATCTGGAAATGTTCCAAAACACATAGGTACTATCAGACATCCTATATTCTCTGATGTGCCAGGTAATAGGGTGAATGAGACCTACCCAACTTCCAAGGCACCAATACCTACAGTTCCCTCAGAGGAATCTGCCTGACCCAAGGCCACTCTCATATTTCTCTCCATGGCCCTCACTTGTCTCTACTCCCTGCCCCCCCCTCCTTCTACCTCTCCAAGCAACGAAGTTAGGGAAAACCTGTTATTGCAAAAACACATGTTCTCATATTTTTTTCATAGGAAAAAGAAAAGAAAAAGTGGCAATCGGTAGTTTGGATGCTTTTCAAAAACCTCTGTCATCCAAATGGAATCCCTTGGGGAGGCTAAAAATATAATGTTCCACAAAAAATTAATCGTGTTCTCTTTCTTCTTAATATTAATTAAAATTAGTGATTGAAGTATAAACCACAACTCTGATGCCTAGGGAACTCTGAATGTTCAATTAATATTAGATTAGTATTTACACATCTGGAGTTGTGTATGCCTCCTGTAGGATTTCCAAACTCCAAAAAACCAGTAAACAGAATATTAAAAACAGTATTTTTAAGGAAATACCTAAAATATATCCAAACCAGAGCAGTCACACTTTCAGGTTGCCCTTTTTCTTCTCCTGCAAGATCTGATAATTACTTTATCCCTAGAGCAAGTTGGTCTAGGAGAGTTGAATCACTATAGTCAAACAGTGTATGTAACTGCTCTGAGAGTGTCACACACAGGACTCACCAGAAACTCATTGGCAAACTCTTCGTTGTTAATTTTCTTGTTTTGGGCCTCATCCAGGAACTTCTGCAGAATTTCTCTCTGGTCCATGCTGCAGAGCAAGAGAAACAGTCTGTGAGTGGGTTAAGGGAGGGCATGTCAAATGTGTGTCATGGCCGAGACACCACCAAGAAGCCACTGCTGCTGCCTGAACATAGCATGCTGAAGGCTGTGGTTTACTGACTTCATCACAAGCCCCAGAGGAAATTAGTATGAAACCAGCCTCTGTGGTCACACAACAAAGCCATCATCTCACTCCAGGGCCCTAGCGCCTTCCTTCTCAATGAGGAAACCTGGTTACAATTCAAGTTTTTAATAAACAAGAGGCTAACCAGAACTTAAATACTGTCTGCTTAGGTCTGAGACTGTTCCACTCTGTCACCTTTAAGCAAAATTCATCTTTTTGCTTCCCAGAGAAAAGGCAGAACTACAGTTCTCATGGATAAATTCTGCCTCTCCCCATTTCACCAGTGAGCATAAAGGCCCTGTTGACATCTTTGGTTTTCTCATGTTCCATATGAACTCTGCAAAGTTCAGTTAGGCCAGAAAGGAAACAGGGTTTGGAGTGACACATCTTCTACCTGAAACCTTCTCCCAGAAGTTTCTTGTCAGCATGATCAACGGTAAACTTCTGTTCATCAGAGAAGGATTTTTGTTCAGAGGTTTTCAAGTGTGCCATACAGACGTCAAATTTTCTTTTGGATGAAGCAAAGTCAGCTGCTTCTAACAGTCTGTGTCTCTCCCAGAGCTGGGGAAGTCCTTCACTCCATTAGGGAAGTGTTGATTTCAGCACCTCTTCTACCCCGCAACAGCTCTTTGAGCTTCACTTGGGTTCTGAACATAAAGGCCGAGAGCATTGGTCTATATGCCATCAGGAGCCAGTGGTCCCTACCAAGAGTACCCGACAAAGCAACACAGTATCTCCAGAATGTAATGCTGGCAAACAGTGACAAAAAGAAAGTAAAATCAACTACCTTGCTGACAATAGTGTGAGTTCTAGGTCAGAGCCTGAGAACAGGCACATCTGTAGTCCCAGCTACTCAAAAAGCTAAGGCAGGAGGATAGCCTGAGCCCAGGAGTTTGAATCCTGCCTGGGCAACCCAGAGAGACCCAGTCTCAAAACAAACAAAGCCTGAAGAACAGTTTCTAGAGTAGACATTTTTACTCTGCAACGAATGTCTTAGAAAAGATTTTGTTTCAGGAAGTCATCCTGTATGTGTGGCACTGGCCCTGCAAACAACTGTTCTAGAAAGAGCGTTAATGCCTCAGTTTGCATAAATTCTCTCCTCAGTTGGTACAAATTCACCCAGGTTTAATTCAGTGTGAGAACACACCCAAATCAACCTATTATCTTTGTTTGGGGGCAGAAGTTCAATAAATGATATGATAACAAAATTAGTCTGAAGTAATCCTTAGGAAAACTGGGAAATACATTGTTTGGACTTCCTCTATTTGAGATATTAGCAATCCTTTCTGTTTTCCCAACATTATTCAAACTCCCTTCAGGAAATCATGATTCTGAACATTACCAAGAGGCTATATCCTCTTTATTGAGCCCTACAGAAAAAAGGAAAGATAGTTGAGGTATCTTGGTTACAGGCAGCTTGAAGTCAATATTCCAAATAAAGAGTTTTAATCCCAGTCCACATAAATTAAAATGAACTATAATTTTTTGGCAATATTTGTTTGGAATATGATAATATATCTCAGATTATCCCCATCTAGTATTAAAGGTGAATTTCTTTCTTTCTTTCTTTTTTTTTTGCAGTGCTGGGGATTGAACCCAGAGCCTTATGCTTATGAGGCAAGCACTCTACCAACTGAGCTATATCCCCAGCCCAAAGGTGAATTTCTTGCTACTCTATATAATGCAGTGTTTGACTATTTTAAAACATAACATATGGGAAAACTTTACATTAAAATAATACAAAATTTTACCCCATGCCTGTAATCCCAGTGAGTCAGGACACTGAGGCAGGAAGATTAAGTCCAAGGCCAGCTTCTGTGAGACCTAAATAACTTAGTGAGAACCTGTCTCAAAATAAAAAATAAAAATGGCTGTGGTACAATAGCTAGATTGTGGAACCAACCTAGATGCCCTTCAACAGATGAATGGATAAAGAAACTGTGGTATGTATATCCAATGGAATATTATTCAGCCATGAAGAAGAATAAAATTATGGCATTTGCAGGTAAATGGATGGAGTTGGAGAATATCATGCTAGGTGAAATAAGCCAATCCCCCCCAAAAAACAAAGGCCAAATGATTTCTCTGATAAGTGAATGATGACACATAACCGGGGGTGGTGAGGGGGAAAGGCAAGAATGGAGGAAGGATGAATTATATAGAGGAAAATGAGGGGTGGCAAGGGGGTTGGGGGAAGGAAAGATAATGGAATGAGACAAACATCATTACCCTACGTACATGTATGATTACACAAATGGTGTGACTCTACTTCGTGTGCAACCAGAGAAATGAAAAGTTGTACCCCATTTGTGTACAATGAATCAAAATGCAGTCTGTAAAAATAAAAAAAAGGGCTGTGGTAAGGTGCCTCTGGATTCAATTCCTAAATAACTAAAACCATATAAAATACAGAGTTAAGCCTAAAAGATGTAAAAAAAGAATCAATTGTGTGTGATAGTATTAAAGATACTTTTAAATTTACACAACTTTCTTAATTAGAAAAAAACTCAAAAATTCATTTATTTATGGTGCCCTCCGGTGTCTTGTGGTTACCCTGACAGTGTTGGTGCTTTTGCTTTGGGGGGTTCTGTGGACAGGGGCAGTGGAGTGACGTGCATGTCATCATGGATGAGAACTGGAGGGAGTGCTGGAAGGAGAGTGGATGATAGAATTTTATGTACCATGGTGTCCTGCATGTCAAATCTTCAACCAGGATGGGAAAGTTTTACAGAATGGGGAGAAGATCTTAAGGTTAATGTTTCAAAAGTAGATGTCACAGAGCAGACAGGACCGAGTGGACGGTTTATCCTAACTGCTCTTCCTACTATTTATCATTGTAAAGATGGTGAATTTAGGCTCTATTAGGGTGCAAGGACTGAGAAGGACTTCATCAAATTTTTAAGTGAAAAAGAGTGGAAGAATTCTGAACCTGTTTCATCATGGTTTGGTCCAGGTTCTGTTCAACTTGCCACAACTATTTTATTGAAGACCTTGGATTACCGGTTTGTGGATCATACACACCTTTTGCTTTAGCAACTCTGCTTTCAGGACTGTTATTAGGACTTTGTATGACATTTGTGGCAGAGTGCCTTTGTCCTTCAAAAAGGTGTAAACCACAGCCATACCCTTTAAAAAACTCATTAGCAGAATTTTCTCAACCTTTGAAAAAAGTTTAGGAGGAACAAGAGGCTGATAAGATGTTTCAGAAGAGGAAGCTTAAAGTAAAGAGGGAACAAAGACTTTTCACAGAATGCCATAAGATAACACTCTGTGGGTCCATTTTTGTCCACCTATTCGACAAATCCTAGTTAATTTTTATGGATATCTTAATATCATGATTTTAACAAAATCTGAATGTTGATCTTTTGTTTTTTATGTGAACTGTGACTTGCTTATATACTACAGGGTTGGATCTAGATTGTTGGATTGGACAATTTTCATTAAAGTAAAAGCAGGGGCTGAGGTTGTAGCTCAGTGGTAGAGCACTAGCCTAGCATGTGTGAGGTGCTGGGTTTGATTCTCAGTACCACATAAATAAATTTTTTAAAAAAGTCTATCAACAACTAAAAAATATTTTAAAAAGAAAAACAAAGAAAAAAAGCAGGTATAAAAATTTGTAATATGATTTAAGAACATTATGGTGGTTTAAACATTGTTTGATTTTGGAAAATCTGTGCCACACAATAAGATTTGTACAAGTTCATTTAATAATAACCTGTTTCAAGTCTGAATAGAAAAAAATTACATCTCCCAAGGTTTGCACTATTGGGGTATTTAAGATTAGAGAAAAAGATTTTTCATTTGATATGATTTTTCTTAATTTCAACGCGTGAGAAAAAGAACATATTTCCCACAAATGAGAACATTTCGCACATTGTCTTGAGAAATGCATATCTCAGTGATAACTCTGTGGACTTTTATAGTTCAAAATTTCCTCATATTTTTAAAATTATGCTAATAAAAAACTACCTTGCTTCAATTATAGTTTTCTGACATCATCCACAGAATATGCTGATTTAGGAAGTTTTTATAAGTGTAGGTGTTCTCTTGATTCCTTATAGGTGAATTGCTTTTCTTCTGTTCCCTTGGTCAGTGTATGGTTTGTATTTTTCAATTTCCCATGGATTATATTTCTCAAATTGGATGATAAAAACAGTATCACCATTACATTTACTGTTGGTAAATAGCACTTTTTTTTTTTTTTTTTTTTGGTACTGGGGATTGAACCCAGCGGCACTTGGCCACCGAGCCACATCCCCAGCCCTATTTTGTATTTTATTTAGAGACAGGGTCTCACTGAGTTGCTTAGGGCCTCGCTTAGTTGCTGAGGCTAGCTTTGAACTCATGATCCTCCTGCCTCAGCCTCCCAAGGGCTGGGATTACAGGCGTGAGCCACCGCGCCCGGCTATAAATAGCACTTTTTTGTTGTTTCAAGTTGAAGTTTACCAAAAGATCCATCAAATTGAGCTATATTGATAGTTTAAAATTTGGGTCACTCAGTCCAGATTTTACATTATTATTATTGCAACTTGTCTTGATTTTTGGGGGGGAGAAGGGGTACTGGGGATTGAACTCCGGGGCACTCAACCACTGAGCCACATCCCCAGCCCTACTTTGTATTTTATTTAGAGGCAGGGTCTCACTGAATTGCTTAGCACCTCACTTTTGCTGAGGCTGGCTTTGAACTTGAGATCCTCCTACCCTCTGGAACCTGAGGCATGTGGCATGGAGCTGGGCTAGAATACTTTGATTTTGTTCTTTTTCTTTTCTTTTTTTTTTTTTTGTGTTTTTTTTTTTTTTTTTTTTTTTTAAACCGGGGGTTAACTTAGGGGGACTCAGCCCCTGAGCCACATCCCCAGCCCTATTTTGTATTTGATTTAGAGACGGGG
>JAJEJO010000167.1:557738-594937 GCA_020662805.1 Glaucomys volans
AGGGACACTCAGCCACTGAGCCACATCCCCAGCCCTATTTTGTATTTTATTTAGAGACAGGGTTTCACTGAGTTGCTTAGGGCCTCGCTAAGTTGCTGAGGCTGGCTTTGAACTCGCGATCTTCCTGACTCAGCCTCCCAAGTCGCTTGGATTATAGGCATGCGCCACCACGCCTGGCTTATTTATCCTTTTTATCAGCGTGTACAGAAGAGACTTATAAAATATCTATAATGAAGTTTGTTTGATTTGTAGCATTTTTCACATTGTCCACAGTAAGAGAGGTCCCCTAATCTGCTGTTTATCATGACAGCATTCTGAGACCTCATCAAGCTCTTCAATTTACCTGCTACAGACTTCACAGTCACCTTCCCACATACCACACAGGGAATCAATCTGCCCTTGATTCCAAAATACCAAAAGGCAAAAGTCAACTCATAACTTGCAATTGAAACAAGTTACCTTTAAAAAAATAGACTCTTGGTAAGGCTCTGAATCCTGCTCAATGTATAATCAAACCTGAAGCTTCATCTCAATCACTTACTCATTTAATGAAGATTTACAGTATCCATATACATGTGAGAGAATGGAGGAGAAGGGTGCTAGAGAAGTGTACAACTATCTGTTAAGGATGCTGTTTTCTAATAGGAACAGTAAATACACAAATAACTACAATTTAAGGCTTTTTGTGACAAGAACCATAAAAGTGATACGAATAAGTGGGAGGAGCCAAAGATCACCTTTTTGGGGTTATCTAGATAGCCTCCATGGAGGAAGTGACCATTGAGTTGGGTCTTGAAGATTTCTATAAGTTGAGATGAGAAAAAGAATTATGAAACAGAAAATAGTAGAAGGGTAGTTTGGGTTGAATAGTGCAGTTTTACTAAAGTACTGGGTTTAGAGAGGAGAATTATGATTATAAAGCTAGAAAGGGCAGCTGGGGCCAGATCCTGGGGGAACCTGAACCCCAGGCTGGTAGAAAACCAGGAAACTTGCCATGCTGGGAATGGAACCCAGAGCCTCACACATGCGAGGCAAGCACTCTACCCCTGAGCCACATTCCAACCTCAAATTTCTTTTTTTAAAAACAACCCTTCTTGAAGTAGTACTGAGATACAACAAGCTACACACATCACAGTATTCAGTTTTGACATGCATATATCCCATGAAACCATTACCACAATCAAGATAATGAACATATTCAATCACCCTCAAAAGTTCCTCTGAAGGATTTTTAAGAGCAAGGCATCAAAGTAATGCTTCTGGAAAGTGTTTCTTGATTGCTCTTTAAAAAAAACACCTCCTTCTACTGGGCATGGTGGTACACACTTATAATTTCAGCTACTCAGGAGGTTGAGACAGGAGGATCACCAAGTTCAAGCTCAACCTGGGCAACTTAGCAAGATCTTATCTCAAAATAAAACAGAAATTTTAAGAATGAATTGGACATAACTTTCCTATGTTTGTATATGAATACATGACCAGTGTAACTCCACATCATGTACAACCCACAAGAATGGGAAGTTATATTCCATGTATGTTTAATATGTCAAAATATTACCTACTGTCATGTATATCTAAAGAGAACAAATAAAAAAATTTTAAGAAGGGGTGAGGTTGTAACTCAGGCAGAATGTTCCTGGGTTTAATTCCCAGTACCACACACACACACAAAAAAAAAAAAAAAGGAAAGAAAAAAGAAAAATGCTGCTTTTGATAAAATTTTTGAAAGTTTCATCATTTCCTTCAGTGGCAGGCTAAATCTAAAAATGAAAATATTTAAAATAATATTTAATAAATATTTAATAATATTTAATAAATATTTAATAATATTTAAACAATATCTAAAAATAAAAATATTTAGTTATATCTAAAAATGAATCAAAACAATGAACGATGATACCACAGCTTTTGTCAATTTAGTGACAAAAGATAAGACAGACTGGAATCCACAGGACTAAATAGAATCCTCAACTGAGAGCCCATGGAGGCTTCACTAATAATCCACACAGGTATTAATAAAACCTAGTAAAATAAGGAAGAAAGGAAGGAATAAATGAGGAAGACTAACGGGATGATTAGGACTAAAGAGGAAAAAGGTAAAAATGACTGAGCTAGTTGGATGGCCATCTGGGAGAATATGAGATAAGAAAGGCATGCAGAAATAAGCAATTAGTTTGTGGATTTGAGAAGAAGGGAAATAAATCATAATAAGGAATCACTCACATTGAGTGAAAGGTGAAGCTCTAGGACTGACTTACATATGTGAGAGACAAAATTAATAGAGGAGGAAAAAGCCAAGCTAGAACCTTAGGAACTCCAAATCACAGGGGTTCCAAATTGCTAATGGTACAGTGCTTAAAATATGCCAGGTACCGGGATGAGCCCTTTACAGAGTATATTGTTTCATTATCCCTCACAACAATCAGATGAAGTAGTTACTAAATCATCATTGTTTTACAGATGTGGAAAGTAAGGCACAGAGGAATTAGGTCACTTGCTCAAAGTCACGTAATTACCCTTAGTGAAATTAAATTGTTAAAATCAGGCAATTGGAATACATTCGTCATCTCTGGGCTAGACAAGGTCTTCTTCCTGCAGCCAATCACTTAAGCTTTCCTAGGATGGAGTGAACCAGCAAGTAATGCAACACAAGGCCAGACCTGCTTAAGCCACTTGCCTGGTATAATCTCAAGGAGCACTGTTGTCTTCTAACCTCAACATACTGCAGTATAATTGGAACCAAATTCATAGTCTGATGTTTTATGGGGCAACACAGGATGAAACAGGGAACTGGTATGATAAGAGGGAAAAAAGAAAAAGGAGGTGGCTGGCCTGATTTTTACTGTTCAAAAAAAATTTTTTTGATACCAGGATTGAACCCAGGGGCACTTTGCCACTGAGACACATCCCCAGCCCTTATTATTTTTTATTTTTGAGACAGGGTCTCACTAGGTTGCTGAGGCTGGCTTTGAACTTGTGATCCTCTTGCCTCAGCCTCCCAAGCCACTAGGATTGTAGGCATGTGCCTCGGTGCCTAGCTTACTATTCAATTGCTAAAACTGAGTTCAAATGCATAAACAGAAGAATTTTATTTCATAAACAGCATTAGTCAAAGTGGAAATATTGTGCTTTTGCCTAAGAGGTCAACTACCACAAAACTTACCATCTTGATTTTATATAAGTGACTTAGATATTTATCAACTGTCTTTGATGGTAGCAAACATGGATAAATTCTACTAAATAGAAACAAGAAATCTTGTTTCTGGATTATTAATCTATTGTGATTTTTTTTCCAGGAATAGAAAAAATAAGCATAAATTGGAAAAGTAAAAATATGTTTACAGCATCACATATTTACTTCCTGCATTTAAAAGCCAGAGGGATGGCTGGCTGAGGGAGGGAAAGTAGTTAGTTTTGGTAAAATTCAGCCAAAGTCGCCAAAACCTGATATAATAAGTACATATAGCAGTGTTTTATTCCTGACATTCAAGTAAATAGTCTGTTGTTGTTGTTTTGGAATCTGTAGCTGATGATTGCCTACTGATTTACTACATTATTAAGGACTATTATGAGACACACAGAACATAATAACCTTTATTTACAATCATTTTCACTTGGAAGGCCAAAGAAATATATACCCTCTATCAGATACTCAGGAACTACAGAGCTCTCTGACTGACTGAAGTACCCTAGAGAAAAGTGTGGACTATGCAAGAACTGAAACACTCTCTGCGGAGCATGGTGGCACATGCCTGTGATCCCTGTTGGTTAGAATGCTGAGGCAGGAGGATCACAAGTTCAAAGTCAAGTCTCAGCAACTCAGTGAGGCCCTAAGCAATTTAGTGAGATCCTATCTGGGAAAAAAAAAAAAAAAAAAAAAAAACTGGGGATATGGCTCAGTGGTTGAGCACCCTTGGGTACCTAAAAAACAAAAACAAAACACTTTCAAACTAAGTTCTGAAAAAAGAGCTAAGTATTTTTGAGTTTTACTCCTATCTACAACTGTGTTTATAGGAATTAACAAAGTTTAAAATTACTCAAGAAGAAATGTTCATTTAGCTTTAGAGCAGATATCAGCAAACTTTTCCTGTAGAGTCAGCTAGTAAATATTTTAGACTTAATGGGCCACATGCTGTCTGCCCTAATTATTCAACTCTACCATAGTGTTAAGGCGGCCACAGACAACCTATAGACAAATGAGTGACATTACTTTTCAATAAAACTTTATAAACAAAAAAAGAAAAAAGACAGCAGGATAGATTTGGCTTGTGGTTGGTAATTTCTTAACTCTTTCTCTAAAGTGATGGTTCTCAAATTCTATGTGCATTAGAATCACCTGTGGAGTTGAAAAGATAGGTTTTCAGGCCCCAGTCCACTCCTATGAAATCAAAATTCCTAGGGGTGAGACCTGGGAATCAGCAATTTAATTAAACAAGTGCTGGGTGAACCATACTTTAAAAAACTCTGTTTGGACTCACTGGTTCACTGAGTACATATAATCCCTGCAACTCAGGAGGCTGGGACAGGAGAATCTCAAGTTTGAGGCCAGTCTCAGCAATTTAGTGAGGCCCTAAGCCACTTAGTGAGACCCTGTCTCAAAAAATAAAAAGGGCTGGGAATGTGTCTCAGTGGAAAAGCACCCCTGGGTTCAATCACCAGTATGGAAAACAAAAAATAAACAAACACTCTGTGGTAAGCAACTAGCTTCATCTAAGCTGGGGTGGCCCTACCATCCTAGACATGGGATGGCACTTCCTACATCCTGTAGCAATAAAAATGCAATAACTTTAACCTTCCTTTGACCTTTCTAGTAGAAGACTAGATGAACAAACTGCTACTTTTGGTTTTTAACCTCTAAAATACATAAAATAAATTCTGCCCAGGTGAAATTAACATGAAATTTACAGATTTATTTGAGAGAAAAATCCTCAACTTGAAATAACATAAGATTTTTCAACCAAAAGTCTCCCTGAAATCCTTTAGACTGCAAAATTAGTAGATAGATCTTTACCAAAAGACAGGGCTAAATCTGAAAGAATAGCTTCCAGTGTTCTCTATTTTCTCCAAAACAATTCAAGCAAAGGCCTGCCCTGTTGCCTAGAATTTCACTAATAACAAGTCATTACTTTGTGTTTGGAGGTCTCTGCTTCAATAAACTCTCATTAAAATTCATGTAAAGTAAGAAAGTATAAAAATCTCTGTAGGCTTCTGGGAGTTTCTCCTAACTTTAACAATCAGTAGATAATTATTTTTTCAGCTAAGTTCAGTTCTTCCAGATGAAGCGAGTGGTTTTGATTTTTGTCTATTATAATTGCCAGAAATCAGTCCCTTGTTCAGTCAAAGAGGAAGTGATGTTTGGCCTGGGGAATACTCCACTTCTTCAGCTCTCCAGATTTTCCTAGGAAGAACAATGAGAATCCTGCAGTCAAATAATGATCTTTAAAAATTTCCTAAATGCCACGTGCTGTGGTGCATTACCTGTAAATCTTAGCACCTCAGGAGGGTGAGGCAAGGGGATCCCAAACTTGAGGCCAACCTCAGCAACTTAGTAAGGGCCTAAGCAACTTAGCAAGACCCTGTTTCAAAATAAAAAAAAATCAAAAGGGCTGGGGATGTAGATCAGTGATTAAGCACTCCTGGGTTCAATCCCAAGTATCCTTCCCTACCACTCCCCCATGCACGCAAAAGAAAACAATTTCCTAAGAAACCAGGGAATGTACTGTAGATACTCCTGGGAATATTTTTTTTAATTTTTAAAAATTTATTTGGTGGTGGGGATTGAACTGAGGGATGCTCTACCACAGAGTTACACCCCCAGCAATTTTTATTTTTTATTTTGAGACCGTGTCTTACTCAGTTGCACACGCTGATATCAAACTTGCAATTCTCCCTCAGCTTCCAAAGTCCCTGAGATTGCAGTTACCCCTAACACACTGCTCCCCATCCCACATCTTGGAAATAGAGAGGAACACTCTATGACAACAGAGATTCTAACAATTACTAAGACATGGGGTTATAATGTCTCTTAGTTACTATGAGAGCAGATGAGATAAACTGCTTTTTTGTTGGATAATATTAAAGTTCTGAATTTCCTCAACACACACCTAAAGATGTTAGGAAGAAAAAGACCCAGAAATTCACCAGGAAGCAGACTGAAGCCAGGCAGAGATTAGAACTCCACCACCAGTATACTTCATATATATGATTATTTGAAGGAAGTGGAGATGAACTTTATAGAGTCTATAGACAACATTTTAGGAAATATGACTCCAGAGCCCAATCCCACAGGCCGAGCTTCTGTCTACTCCCTTTTCCCATGGCAACAAAATCCTGCAAAGTAGGAAGGCCTGTTTTCCTGCTTGGTTTCCAATTTACAAAAGAGGTCCTAATTAGAGTCCCAGGTATTAATACCCAAACAGTGCAGGTGCGTAGCAAAGGCAGGGGCCCCAACATACTTACCCATCCTCCCTGGCCTTGGATGAACTCCCGGATGGCTCTGTTCCCACTGATCATATGAGTCATGGGGATAGCCATCTGTCTTGCCATTTCAGGAGCCACACGGACCACATATTCAAGAAGTTTCACTGACACTCCCAGAAAGGCTCGCTCATAAACTAGGCTGGAATCCTGAGCACACCAGGCCTTGCTGAGAGATTGTACTGTGCCTTCGAGTACAGCTTCTGCCTAAGGAGAGAGATAGGATATATAGTAGATTATATATATATATATATATAAGTAGAGTATATATATGGAATAGCACTCAAAAAGTACAGGTCACTGCCAATACAGGAATCCATTAAAGAAAATGCCTCCCAAGGGCTGGAGTTGTGGCTCAGTGGTAGAGCGCTTGCCTGGCATGTATGAGGCCCTGGGTTCGATACTCAGCACCACATATAAATAAATAAAATAAAAGATTCATTGACAACTAAAAAAATATTTAAAAACAAAAAAAAGAAAGTGCCTCCCAAAGAATGGCAAATGTGCCACTGGTGATAGTTGAAGTAAAATTAGGGGAAAGATGGATGAACTTTTCTCATTTTAATATTTTATTATTTTAATGAGTATTAGAAAAACATGTAAGTAGCCCATCAACCCATATTTTCAGATTGCTTAGGATGAACAAAATGAAAGAAAAATGACTTTTGAAAGAAAAATATTAAGTACATGAAAGTACAGTGGACCAAATTGTAAAGGTACTGTTCGCATGACTAAGAAAAGCCCAGGCAACTCTTAAGTAAAAGAAAAAAGAAACAAAGCTCTTTTTATCTTTCCTTTCGCCTTTCCAACCAATTTCATCCAAAAGCCATTAGGGGGAGCCAAACATGACCTTTTGGGGGATGGGAGATCAACAGTGGTCAGAGGAAGGTGTAGAGTCCAAACAAGTTGAGAAGGGAATCACATGGAAGGGGACCCAGATCTAAGTTTCTAAACATCATTTCTTCATTAAAAGAAATCAGAGCTCCCTGGAAAATGCATGACTCCAGGCTGGACAAGGAGAGTGAAGATCTTCTATTAGAAATTAAGGAAGTACTCAAAACGTCATAGTCCTGATTAAAAGGACTCTCACCAGAGAAATGAGATAATTTGAGCATCTAAATATTCATAGTAACAGATGATAACCCTTGAGTAATGTAGAAATTCATAGGTCTGTGCTGATATAAAAGTAAACATATTGAAATTTTGATGGTTATAGGATATTTACATAGTTTAAAAGTACCTCTTCATAAAACTTATTAAACAGGGGAAATTAGTAAACTTCACAGTGGAAAAGCTTACAGACACAGTGATTAAAGTTAACAATGGGACAAAATGAAATCTTGGGTAAATCGATAGTATGCACCAGGTGTGGTGGCGCATACCTGTAATCCCAGCAACTCAGGAGGCAGAGGCAGGAGGATGGCAAGTTCAAGGCCAGCCTCAGCAACTTAGTGAGGCCCTAAGCAACTTAGCAAGACCTTCCCTATCTCAAAATAAAAAATAAAAAGGGCTGGAGATATCACTGAATTGTAAAGTGCCCCTGTGTTTAATCCCCAGTACACACACACAAAAAAAGAATGGGCAATTGGCATTTCCTGCTGTATCCCCTTGGATAAATATAAGTCCTCAAATCTTTCACAGAACATTCCTAGTTACATGTATAGGAGTAGTAAGAAAAGAAGGTTTGAAATAGAAAAGAGCAGAAAACAATAGCAAGAAGTAAAAATTTGACCTGTCCCTGAATGGTTTCTGCAATGACGTTTTTAGCAGAAGCTTCCAATTCTCCATTGAATTGGTCACCCAACATCCGAAGGCGACCAGCAATGACAGCCACATCAAAAGAGCAAGCCTCTCCTAAGACAGAGGAAACACATTGGTCACAATGCTTGAGGGATAGTAAGTGTCAGGAATATGGGCAAAGGAGAAAAATTCCTTAGTCTTTTAAACTATTTTGGGTTGGTTGTTTTCTCCCAAGAACTTCAAAGTACTATCAACACCAGTAATCAGAAAATTTTCCTTCATTGAGAATCTTTTTCCCTTCAGGTGTTGCTAGAAGTTTAGAGTTTGCCTTTTGAAATTTAAGGTGAAATAAAGAAAGCAAGCATACTCAGATTCTCTCGATGATTATAATCATCACTTCAAGCCAGAAGCCTTACCTGAGTCAGGCTCGTCTATAGAGCACAGGTCCCGGTTAGCAACCTGCAATGTTGGGCTCAAGAAGTTTGTGAGTAGAGTGTTCATGATGCATTCTGTTTGCTCCTCAAAAGTTTGGGGACTCTTCATTTTAGATGTTTGCTGTTGAGTTTTGCTATTCCACCAAACAAGTAGTTTGCAGCTCAGCAGAAAGTTAGAAACACTGGTAAACCAGCAGATAGGTCTCCAGTTTATAAAGTTTCCTAATTGGACGGGTAGTTCTGGAAACTTTTTTCTACCAGCTTTCTTTAAAAATAGCTGCTCAGAACGGCGGCACTTCTCTCAAGAATTTACCCACACGGAACTGGGAAGACTTGTTCAAGACTTTCAGTTCCTTAGCTCAGAATCACACCCAAGCCAGTACATAAAGTAATGAATAACTTTTATTGTTAGATAGCCAATTTAGATCTGAAATCAGGTTGAGAAAGAGCCTCTTAGGTAATTTCATTAAGAAATACTTCCTGTTGGGTTTTGTGTATATTGTAATTTAAAGGAAGTTTTTGAAGTTATAAGAGATCAACATTCAACTTCTGATTATAATCATAGTGATTATTTACTGAGCACCTATGTGTAAGAAATGAAATTTGACACAAATAACAGAAAATTACACATAACACATGCTATGAGATTATAATAGGGAAGCAAACCTAGGGGATTGGGAAGGCTTCCTTAGAGTAGAAACATCAGAGATGAGTTCTGAAGGAGATTCACCAGGCCAAAAAGGAGGAATTAGACTATTTGAGGTGGAAGGGAAGGCACACATAAAGACGAGGAGATGGAAAAAAACCCAACTTGGACATTTGATGAATCATAAATAGTGATAATACAAAGTACTTCATAGGGAATGGAATTAAATATGGTAATGTTATGTGGACTATCTTAAGTGTCTATTATGCACCAAATGTTAAGGATCTTCCTTTCAGCCCAAGGCCTACTGACCAAGGGAAAAGGGAAAAGAAATTCACTAACAAGGGTATTTCCTGAAGGACTGAATTCCATTATTGTTTTAAGAGATCTCAGGAGTAGACACCTGTGGTAGCTGCATTCTCTATGTAGCTAAACCCAGATTTTGGGCCTGCATTTTAGAAACAGCACTCAAACCTATTAGCAAACCTATCATTTAAACCTGTCTGACCTGATAAAATTATTAACAGCTCCAACTAATGAGATTTGAGCATAAACAGCAAATCAGTTGCTCAGAATAATCAGTCATTCTTCTGTTATCTGTTCCAATCTAAAAATACAAATGACTACTACACACTAATTAAAATAGCCAAAGTCCAGAACACTGATAACACCAAATGCTGGTAAGGATATGTAGTAACAAGAACTCTCATTAGTTGCTGGTGGGAATACAAAATTATATAGCCACTTTGGAAGAGTTTCTTACAAAATTAAACATACTCACTTTATCATATAATCAGCCATCTCACTCCTTGGTATTTACCTAAAGGAATGAAAACTTATATCAAAACAAAAAAACCTGCACATTAATATTTATGAAAACTTTATTCATAATTGCCCCAACTTGGAGGCAATGAAGATGTCCTTCAGTAGATGAATGGTTAAGTAAATGGTGGTACATCCAGACAATAAGATATTATCAAGCACTAAAAAGAAATGAGCCATCAAGTGATGAAAAGATAAGGAGGGCTGGGCATGGTGGTGCATTCCTGTAATCCCAGCAACTTTGGAGGCTGAGGGAGGAGGACTGCAAGTTCAAAGCCAGCCTCAGCAATTTAGTGATGCCCTAAGCAACTCAGTGAGACCCTGTCTCAAAATAAAATATAAAAAAGGGCTGGGGATGTGACTCAGCCCTGCTGGGTTCAATCCCTTGTATCCCCAATTCCCCTCCCTGAACCCCCCCCCCAAAAAAAAAGAAAAAAAAAAGACAAGGAGGATTTTAGATGATGACTGACTGGACTTCAAATGACAGATAACTGATGAAGCAAGTTCATCAGTTATAACAGTTATATGTTGATATAACTGTTGATAGGAAGACTGTACATATGGGAGCAAAAAATGTATGAGAAATCTCTGTACCTTCCTCTCAATTTTGCTGTGAACCTAAAATTGCTTTTTATTTACCTGTTTATTTGAGGTACTGGGGATTGAACCCAGGGGGTGCTCTACCTTTGAGCTACAACCACAGTCCTTTTTATTTTTAAAAATTTGAGACAGGGTCTCACTATGTTGCCAAGGCTGGTCTCAAACTTGAATCCTTCTGCCTCAGCCTCCTGAGTTGCAGGGATACTGAGTGTGCCATCACACCTGGCCCTAAAAGTGCTCTTAAAAAAAAAATCTTTAAAAAAATCATAAATTGTTTTCGTACTAGAGGGCCATTTTCATTCATTACCATCTATCACTTACCCTCTCTATTAGACAAAAGTACTGAAACTTTGGTTGATACTAAGTAGTTTTAGGACCTCTAACATCAGACAAGCCCTCAGAGATTTGTGTTTCTGAATTGGCTTTGACATGTGGCTAAGGATGTGGAATGAAAACTGTAAATACTCTGTGAGTCAATGTGTTTCTAAGAAAAGCCTTACCTATTATGGGATCTGTTTATATTTCTTATATCAAGTGCATTCATAAATTAGATTATAAAGTCTACTACAAAAAAAGGAATTTTATTCTCATTGGCTTATTTTTCCTCAAGCTCAAGCTTCTTCCATAATAATAAACCACATTCCTCATTTCACTGTTGATATGCTTATGGGAAATGCCATCTTTGGAATCTAATCTTGACCCCTTTGTGTTATCTCATATGAGCAATGTTGTAAGGCTACAGAAACAGAGTACAAGCTTCAATGGGCACCATGGAGTACATTTTCATCCTTTGTTTACTTCTCTTTGGGTCTTCAGTGTAGCACCCTCCCAAACCATCCCTTTCCCTCAGCCCATAGACCTTCACCCTTGAAATCTTAATATTGTGCTCCTAATTATTACTGAAAAATTATGAAGCCAGAAATGTCAATGTTACTTGTTTCTCTTGCTTCCCTCTGGCCACAACAATTTATATCCCTCCCAGAAAAGTTTGTCTTATTGTATCATCCTGGATAGAAGTCCAGGATCTTGTCATTTGCACCAAATGTATATGTGGACAAATCCTGGGGTGCACCTCTTTTCAACATGGAAACCTATAGCTAAGAAAACAAGTCATGTGTCTCCTCTCCCCTAAATATCCAATATCTGAGAAAGTGATACAATAATTCTAATAGAACTCCCATTCAAAAAGAGGGAGAATGGAAACATGTAACAGTCATTGATCCACAACAGTAACATTATGGTTAGTAACCATGAAGTGAATGCCTTTGCCATGTTCCCCACCATGTCCTCCTGGGCACTCTATATGTTACTTACTGATTACCAATTAACTAAGGCTAACATTAGAAGACTATTATTCTCAGAACACAGTATCAACTACCCTCAAGAACTTTTAAAGATAAGCATCCACTTACATCACATTATCAAACTACACGTGTGAGCTGGGTGTGATGGTATGTTCCTGTAATCCCAGTGACAGGAAGCTGAGGCAGGAGGATTCAAAGTTCAATGCCAGTCTCAGCAATTTAGCAAGCTCCTAAGCAATTTAGGGAAACCCTGTCTCAAAAAATACAAAGGAGCTGGGGATGTTGCTCAGTGATAAGGTACCTCTGGGTTCAATCCCTAGTACTAAAAACAACAAAAACTCAAAAATCCACATGTATGCAGAAGTTAGAGCTCCGAAGGGCAAAAAACATTTAAGAATAAACTCCCCAGGACACTTGAACTTTGGTCATATTGTTTATAAATTATCAAAACCAAACTATACACCACATGATACTCCATAAATGTGTACAGTGTAAATATGTACCAGTTTAAAAATAAATTTAAAAAGAAAATTGGAAAAAAAAAAAGCTACAGAAAAAAATCAGTTCTTCCCTAATTTGTGTTTATTTATTTATTTTGGGTACCAGGGATTGACCAGGGGTGCCTAACCACTGAGACACATCCCCAGCCCTTTTTATTTTTTATGTTGAAACAGGGTCTCATTGAGTTGCTTAGGGCCTTACTAAGTTGCTGAGGCTGGCCTTGAACTTCGGATCCTCCTGCTTCAGCCTCCAGAGTTTATAAGTATGTGCTACCACACCTGGCTGTGTGGTAGCACATACTTATAATGTTGAGTAAATGTTAATCATTTACTCAAGTTCCAAACCTGTACCCTATTTTCTTGCCATACTTTAAATTGGAAGCACTTCACATTTCATTTCTCATAGTACCTGAACTACACATTCATGGTATAACTGAACCAAAATAAATATGGAAAAAGTAATTCTGAAGAAGTTCTCATTTCTCCCTTTCCATTTCCTGAGGATTCATAGTCTAGATTAGTGATTTTCAAAAGGGGGCAATGTTGCCTCTCCCCCACTTCCCCAAGCTCCTTTGGAAATGTCTGGAGATATTTTTAGTTGTCACAACAGGATGTCTATTGGCATCCATCAGGTAGAAGCCCAGAATTGCTGCTAATAATCATCTTACTGTGCACAGGAAACAAATTATCCCCCCATAACAAATTATTCTTAACCAAAGGTCAAAATTGCTACTTTTAAGAAGTCCTGGGGCTGGGGTTGTGGCTTAGTGGTAGAGTACTTGCCTAGTATATGTGAGGCACTGGGTTTGGTCCTCAGCACCACATATAAATAAATAAAGATTCATCAAAAACTAATAAAAACATTAAAAAAAAAGTCCTGGTCTAGACGGAATTCCATTATTTTCTCTACAGTTGATAGAATAAAACACCAATCTCAAAACACTACTGGAATCTTAATTATTTACAATCAATTAATATTTACTGAGTAATAGTATGTGTTAGGCACCACAGACATAGAGGGAAAGACATCTACTGTTCATAGAAAATCTCCAGTGGGGCAAGAGGAAGACCCTTTATTAAACAACTTAGAAATTTCAGGTTCTCACTAGAAAATTCAATACTATTATCTACTCCTATGAAGAGCCTACTTGAGAGAAGTGACAAGTGAAACTTATCTGAAGCACAAGCAGTTTATAAATCTAGGTTAGAGAAGTCCTGGAATTAAGTTGAATGATGAAGGCCATGTACTTGGACAATGGTATCTGAAGTTCTTGAAGAAATGCCTTTATTAAGCTCCAAGTTTAAGTTATACTCTCTGATTTTATTGAAGAACCCTGTAAGAAAACAGCCATGCAGCTACAAGCAGTGGCACACCCCTGTAATCGCAGCAATTCAGGAGGCTGAGGTAGGAGGATTCCAAGTTTGAGGCCGGCCTCAGCAACTTAGTGAGATCCTGTCTCAAAATTTAAAAAAGGACTATAGATTTACCTCAGTGGTAAAGTAAGTGCCCCCCCCCAAAAAAAAGTCATGTGAAAAGTTTTACTAATTTCCTATAGGGTCATATATATACATATATACATATACATATACATGACTTTGTGCCTACCTAAATGAAACTATAATTTCTCTTAGAAATTAAAAATGGAAAATTCCTTCCTCTTTGATGACAATTATATAACTGTTTCCTTTCACTATGACTGTCTAGTCATCCATAGAGCCACAGCTGAGAAACAACTATACCTGTTGGTCCTTTTAACCTAAACATTTGTGTATTTCCCTATCCCTTAACAGTATTTTCATTTTCCCCTTTCTGGACAGTTTAATCGTATTTATAGTTTACCATTATTTGTTAGAACTGTTCTTTGTACTAGTGGTCTCAATATATAAGATGTGATTGGTATGAATAAAATAAAAAGTGAGCCGGGTGCAGTGGCACACACCTGTAATCCCAGCACTTGGGAGGCTGAGTCAGGAGGATCGCAAGTTCAAAGCCAGCCTCAGCAACTTAGCGAGGCCCTAAGCAACTCAGTGAGACCCTGTCTCTAAATAAAATACAAAATAGGGCTGGGGATGTGGCTCAGTGGCCAAGTGTCCCTGAGTTCAATCCCCAGTTCCAAAAAATAAAATAAAATAAAATAAAAAGTGAGAACAAATGACAATAAGTTACGATAGCAGTGCTAGAGGTATGCACTGGCCACTCTGACAGCCTGAACAAAGGGTAGGCTGTGAGGGTCATGGAATACTTCCTGACAGAGCTGTGATTGAACTAAATACTGAAAGACACAGCAGGTGTTAATTAAAATGAGGAAATGTTCTAGGCAGGATCTAAAAGCAAGTGTTAAGGTGCAGACATAAGAGCCTTCAGGAAACTGAAACTGGGGTTTGCATTTGTCAGAAGAGGGTGTTGTGGAAATGGTGAGATATGACACTGAAGGGGTACTTTAGAGGCTACACAAAGGACTTTGAACCCTGGACTAAAAAGTATGATTAGAAATATGAGAACAGGCCCGGTGCGGTGGCACACGCCTGTAATCCCAGCACTTGGAAGGCTGAGGCAGGAGAATTGCGAGTTCAAAAGCAACTCAGTGAGACTCTGTCTCTAAATAAAATACAAAATAGGGCTGGAGATGTGGCTCAGGGGTCGAGTGCCCCTGGGTTCAATCCCCAGTACCAAAAAAATAAAATAAAAAAAGAAATATGAGAACAGCCAGGCACAGTGGACAAGCCTGTAATCCCAGTGACTTGGGAGGCTGAAGAGGGAGATCACAAGTCTGAGACGAGTCTCAGCAACTTAACAAGGACTTAAGCAACTTAGTGAGATGTCTTAAAATAAAAAATAAAAAGGGCTGGGGTGTGGCTTCATGATTAAGCACCCCTGGTTCAATCCCTGATACCGGAAACAAAAAAACAAAACAAAACAAAAAAAACACAACAATCCACAAGAAGCCTGATTTCTATATTTCCCATTTTCCTTTGCTTCTGATATAATCTGGACTTATAAGTAGCCAAAATAAGAAAAAAAAAAAAAAAAAAAAGGTTTTCTAATAGTTATTCATTGTCCTGAGCAAGCAGCAAGGATCTGTTATGATTTTATGTCTCCAATTGTTCCAATTACAGTTTCTAATACAGACATAAAACTGTTCAGTTTCTCAGTTCTTTCTTCACTTTGTTTCACAGAGATCTGCATTTCTGAGTTCTCAGGCTCCAACAACAGTTCTGTTAAGAAGAGAGAGCCAGTATCATCCTGAGCACTGAGGTAGGCTTTCCATGGTTGAGACCCAGCCCTGCTCATTGCGATGGTCTGAATGTTCACTACTTGTAGAGCCATCTGGAGGGTGTCAGGATGGACTTCTCCCTGCCAAGGCAGCACCTGCTGATGAGTGACTTCAAGGCTAAGCCAAGTTTTTTCAAAATACTCAGCGGTAAGCTGGCAATTGGGGACTAGCATGAAAGCTTCAGAATCAGGGGCTTCTTGTACCCTTTCCTTGTTCTCTTCAGAAATCAGGTGTCCTAAAAGAGTCAGAAAGCTTGTGTAAGAGAGTTAGTTCTCAATCTGTAGGAGCAACATTTTAAATCTACATTCCTAAAAGTATACAATGTGCCTGTTTTTGGATAAATGTTTTAAATAAACAATGATGAGCTCTTTTCTTGTTCACAAAGGTATCCAATTCAGGAAATAATCTGGTATTTAGCTAGGGTACTCTACTTTCTACCAATCAATACAAAAGATAAAGATTTATCATGACAAGATGTAACGTAAAGCCCATTTTTACCTGATATGGCAAAGGATGCTGTGTGAGAAAGCTCTGAACCACCAAGCTCTGCCCCTACACACTTAGAGACAGTTGCCCAGCGGGCTTTGCCATACACTGGCACCAGAGTGTTGAAGTCAGAAGCCCAACTATTCACAGGTCTTTCTGCCTGATCCTCTAAAAGTCCAAGAGACGGGTCAGATTTAGGACTACACAGGATCCGCTTAACTTCATCAATGCCAACTAAGAGGAGGCGATAATAAAAGAGACCTCGGTCCCGTACAGCCATATCCTTTTCTTCCTCTGAAATCAAACAAAAGACTGAGTTAACTAAAAACAAAGCACTGTCCTTCTACCCTTGTGCCAACCATAGTAGGAGAAAAAGATGAAGAGAGAAAACCCTAAAAAGCTTTAATATTTTCTTTTCAGGTCCCAGACATGAGTCACCAAATAATGAAAGCTGTGAGAATTTCTACTATGGGCAATGGCCAAGTACTAGTTCCTTCTGAAAAACCTACCTATGCAGTAATATAACAGACGTCCCAGCATGTCCTGGCATTCAGCAGGGCGAGAGAGGAAAAGGCGCAAGAGTGCAGTGAGTAACTCCATCTTAACAGCAGGAAATGTCTCTGACTTAACATTTTCTACAAAGTCCTCTAATACGTAAGGAGCATTGGGGATTCTTTCTCCATGAACCCCAAGTAGCCAAATAAGTGCTTGCTTCCCCTGGGAATGGAAGAATAAGAACAGGTGCTCAACACTTGGTTCCCCAAAACAGGAGATACTAGACAATCACTGGCTTTGCTTTTTCCCTGATGCCCGCAGAAAAATGTAATCCTTTATTTATTTCGACTTGCATTATACTGATCTCTCCTACTGAACTTTCTACAACAAATAAGAATGAAATTCTAATGCATAGGAGGAAACCCAAAACTTTCATAACCTATGCTAATTAAGCAATAAATAAGGTTTCTTCATCTTTGGGGCCTATGGCCTAATTTGGAATTCAATGTTTCATTGGAAGCTACTGAAATAATTTTTCTAAGTTTTTCATGAAAGTGGTTATTAACCTAGAATGCACATTGAAGTTATCTGTCTAGGTCCACAAGTAGATGGACCCCTGAACGTTTAATGCAGCAGACCTTGGGTGACATCCAAATTTTTGTAAAGATTCCACAAATGATTCTGATTCTCATTCCAGCTGAAATCTCCATGGTCTAAATATCTGTCTCAAAACTGATCAAGAGAACAGTGATATTGAAGAATGTATAAGCTGGGCACTGTGGCACACTCCTGTCAACCCAGCTACTTGGGGGGCTGAAGCAGGAGGATGGCAAGTATGAGGCCAGCCTCAGCAATTTAGTGAGACCCTATCTCAAAATTCAAAAAATTCTTTAAAAAAGGACTGGGAACGTAACGCGGTGGTAGAGCACCCCTGGGTTCAGTCCCTAGTACCCCACAGCCCTCATATACAGAATTTGTAATAAAAGCCATACATAAATCCTGTTTTTATAGTTTATATGCCATTTACATCCAAAAGAGAATCTGAGGTGAAATCAATCCTAAGACTTCTACATCAGAAATAGGGTTGAAAGAATAATTAGACTACATTGTAGAAGATCATGTCCTAAGCATTCCCTCTATGCCAAGAAATAAAAGAAAATTACATTCTACCTCACTGTCTTGGATGTTCTCCTCACAGCCAGGCAGGGCCTGACACACTGCTTCAGTACACTGAGGGCACAACCAAACCAGGTCTCGGAAGGTCTGCACCACCACTACAACATAGCCCAGGACACAAGAGCACAGCATTAGAGCCTCCACAGAAAGAATCTTAAGTCATATGTTTGGACTAGTTTTCTGTAAAAAAAGGTTTTGGAGGGATCATTGGTTACTTGAGCAATGAGCAATACTTCCTTGAATGAATGCTATTCTTATCAAACTCACATGAAGATAAATGAACTAATACATGGAAAAGCACTATGTAAAATATAAAGCTGCATGCAAATGTGGGGTATGGTTGCTGTTGAATGATACTCTAAAGACAATATAAATAGAGCCACCAGGACTGGGATTGTGTGAGGCAAGAGAGGTGCAAAATGTAACAAACACACAGGGCTGGCATTTGCATGAACCTGAGAGTGAATGCTCATGTAAATTTTGCATCCTAGGCAACTTGTTTGCCCCACCCTTGTCCTAGTCTTGGAAGCAGTTTGACTAGAGTACACTGCCACATAGCTAAAAAAGGTGTAATGATGGGGAAATGACAAGCAAGGTTATCCTACTATCTTCCTTATCTATAATATACCCTAACTGACTCATGACAGCCTGAAGTCTCCACCCTATTATATCTATAGATCCTAAGCCTATCTGACAGCAACAGATGATGCAAAGTTAAGTTCAAAATTCTGTATTATTCATTCAACAACAACAACAAAATACTTGGGAGGAAATTACAATAGGCCAGGCCCTTAAAAAAATTCTAGAAAGGTACCCATTACCTGTGGTTATGTGTTCTTGTCGAAGCCCCAGCAACTCTGTTAGAATCTGCACACATTGATCTGTGTAAGTCCTGGCAATTCCACCTACAAAGGCAGAAAACTTAGATTAAAATGTAAAGTCTAGCCCGGCACGGTGGTGCACGCCTGTAATCCCAGCACTTGGGAGGCTGAGATAGGAGGATCACAAGTTCAAAGCCAGCCTCAGCAACTTAGCGAGGCCCTAAGCAACTCAGTGAGACCCTGTCTCTAAATAAAATACAAAATGGGGCTGGGGATGTGGCTCAGTGGTTGAGTGCCCCTGGGTTCAATCCCCAGTACCAAAAAAAACCCCCCAAAAACAAAATGTAAAGTCTAATAGTAGCATGTCATTCTAAAATTATTTCCTATTAGTCAGACAACCAGAAGCAAAAAAGCAAACGATCACTCCTGACTTGATAAAGTAATACTCTTAAGTTTTCTGTAAAAGGAACTTGGATAAAAAAGAATCCAGTTCATCTCACTGACCCACATGGATGAAGAGATTCCCACAGAACAAGGTTGAAAACACAGTGACAAAGTATGAGTCAGATATGAGCACCATTTTTGTTGCATCACATCAATACACGAATATTTCCACTGTGGACACATGATGGCAATCTCTCAATTGTGAAGATTTCTACTCTCTTCTTTGTCCTTCTCCTCTGTCCCTAATAACCATACTTTATTCCAAATATGAGGTTTTCCCCCCTTCTCCACTTGAAGCATTCTAAAAATTAGTTCCCCAGCTGCTTTGAGTTTTGAGTCTCTCTGCCTTTTAAATTCCAAAGTAGTATGATAAAGTCTCTAAAATTAAGAAATTTTTCTGTGTTAGCTTGTATTCAGTATTATACGTTATGTAAGGTCAATAAATGACTGATGAACTGACACAGAACTTTGAGTCAGGACAGCTGGGTTCCAGTTCCAGTTCAGGTACTCTATGACCTTTTGGCAATGCAATTATTTACACACATATATATATGTGTATGTACACATATATATGACCTTTTGGCTAAATATACATATATGTATATATTTTGGTACCAGGGACTGAACCCAGGGGCGCATAACCACTGAGCCACATCCCCAGCCTGTTTTTAAAATATTTTTAAAATTTTTATTTATTTATATGTAGTGCTGAGAATCAAATCTAGTGCCTCACACATGCTAGGCAAGCTCTCTACCTCTGAGACACAACCCAAGTCCTTTATTTTTTATTTTGAGACAGGGTCTCTGTAAGTTGCTTAGGGCCTTACTAAGTTGCTGAGGCTAACTTTGAACTTGGAATCTTCCTGCCTCAGCCTCCCAAACTGCTGGGATTACAGGTGTGAGCCACTGTGCCCAGGGACAATATAATAATCTTTTGTCCACATTTCTTCATCTTTAAAATGAAGTTAAGCCAGGCCTGGTGGCCCAAGCCTATAGTCCCAGTGACTTGGGAGGCTGAGGCAGGGGGATAACAAATTTGAGGCTAACCTCAGCAACATAGTGAGACCTTGTTTCAAAATAAAAAAAATGAAAGAAGGGTTGGGGATATAGCTCAGAGGTAGAGCACCCTGGGTTCAATCCTCAGTACAAAAAAAAAAGATGCATAGAAAGCATTTTGGATAGAAGACACAAAAGGCAACATAAATTAAGTATTATAGTTTGGTTACCTGAGGGAGAAGCCCCTGGCACTTGGCTGGCAGCAGTGAATGCCTTGAATGTGTAAGGGAGACCTAAATTCATGTATGCCTGACAGGAAAACCTGTAGGAAGGAGCTTTCCGCTGCAGCAGGCCAGTGGAGCTGACCACTTCCCCATAATTAGCATACCTGTTGCCAGGGTAACCTTAGGGGGTCCAGATTGGACCCTGAGTAAAGACACAAGTAGACATTATTGGAAATGTGATTGGACGTGGTACAATCCTTGCTTTGCATACCTGGATGTTACCTGATTGGGCACAGTTCCAAACCCTGATTAGCATAAGTGTAAACAAGTAATAAATTGTTATTATCTTCTTAAGGATGAAACATTCCCTAAATAAATGAACTAACAAAGAGCTCACAACTCTCTTGTTTATTCACCAGTTCTTGGTGCCTGGCATTGGCACTGCGCAGTTACCATCGCGACTGAGTGAAGCCGAGGTGAAAGAACTCCATTAGTTACCTGTATTTTTCAGCCTGGAAGATATATGACAATACCAGTCTTGGGGAAAAATTTTTAAAAATCTCCTTTCCCCCTTGCTTGTAATCATTGACCCAATTCCATAGTGTGAGTTACTTTGTTTCTGAAGTAAGATTCATTCTCTTTGTCCTTTATGGTTCCTCTAATTACAGTTTTTAAGCTTGTTGATCTAGTCTCTTTCTCCAAGAAGGAAAAGCAGCAGACACCTACCTATGGCAAAGATGGCAGCCTGTGCAAAGTCAGCAGACACATCAGTGCAGTACCCTCGAAGCTCCTCTAGCACCTGTTGCACATTCTCATCATTTACCAGTTCACAAAGCACCTCTACTTTCTGCAGCTTGATATAGTGGGGCTCTGAGTAGGAGCAAAAAAACTTTTTGTAGTGGCTGCTAAAGTGACCTGGCAAACTATGCAAGATCTGGCGCACATGACAGAGGGCAGCAAAACAGAGCTCCCGGCTCTCTGAAGAACAGGCAGCTAACAAAGGTCCCTTGACTCGCACAAGCACATCAGTCTGTACATGGGGAAACTTTTTTGCCAAAATTAGAAAGAGTTTAGTGGCTCCCATCACCACTCCTGGGCTGCTGCTCTTGAGAAAGCTGTCCAACAGATTGAGAATGTCAAATAGTTCCTCCTCACTGCGGGGTTGGTAGCGGAGCAGAAAGTTCAATACTTCAGCCTGGCCCCATTGGTCCAGTTTTGACATTCTATCCAACAAAGAAAACAAAAGCATTATTTTTACAGCAAAATTAGAACCATTTCCATGATACTGCCATGTTCATCATAACAAGGGGAGAATTCTTAAAAATGGGGTAAGTCATGATCAAATCATTCTTTTCACATGCTATTTAAAGTTTATGCAATACAGACTTTAAGTTGATGGTACAAATTCACACTCACCTAATTAAATGCACAATCAGTATACAGTAGATTTATATTCTCTACTTATTTATTTAGGCAGTAATGAGGATTGAATATAATGCCTTGTGAATGCTAGACAAGCACCTTACCACTGAGCTACATCCTGGTCCCTTTTATTTTTATTTTGAGACAAGGACTTGCTAAGTTGCCCAGGCTATCCTCAAACTTATGATTCTCCTGCCTCAGCCTCCTGAATAGCTGGATTACAAGCATGTGCCCCTACACATGGCCAGATTCCCTAAATTTTAAGATACCATTAAGGGCTTAGTTTGGGGACATAATGACTGTAGAAGAGGGAAGAAAATATTCCCTTATGATATTTCTATCATTTTACATATCAGTCAGAGAAATTAAGGCAAATGAAAGAAATATGAGAAAGTTAATGATCATGGTTTACTCTCTTCTCTCTTTTCTACCCTATAAAAGTTGTTCAAGATTTTTTTTTTTTTTTGGTACTAGGGGTTGAACCCACAGTTGCTTAACCACTGAGTCACATCCCCAGTCCTTTTTATTTTACTTTTGAGATAGGGTCTTGCTAAATTGCTTAGGGCCTCACTAAATTGCTGAGGCTGGCTCTGAACTTGTGTTCCTTCTGCCTCCGCCTCATGAGTTGCTGGGATTACAGGTATGCGCCACCATGACTAGCAAGACTTCTCCTTCATTCAATACATCAACAAAATTCCATCAGAATGCAGCTCTCATAATAAAAAGAGTACAGAGGCATCCAAACCTATTTAAAAGATGGTGGGCGATGGGCTTATTGATGACAACACCTCCTTCCTGTTTCAGAATTTCCTCTAGAGACCTTAGGCAGTTCACAACCACAATTGGATCCTGGTCACGCAACAAGCTGTATAATTCATTTACCAGGGCACCATCTATAAAAAAGAACAAAGATCTCAGATAAAGAAGAAAAGCTTCAGAATAGAGGAAGAGAGCCAGAGTAATAGCTCCAGGAAGATAAAGCTGAACATCTCTGCTACAAAAATTATTAAGGCAATAAAATGTAAGCAGACTGAGGGGGAGAAAGAGAAAAGTAGTGAAAAAAAAAAAACTGAAAAAAGGAGTTAAAAAAGAAAAAAATGTGCAAGGCAAGAAACTACCATCTCCAAATTGCTCTAAATAGTTAAAGCAAAGTTCTCACTTGGGCCCTCCAAAAAGAGTTCTTCAATTTCTGAAAACACTGAGCCCTAAATCCTACAGAGGGAAGCACACAGAAGTGGAGCCATATTATTTTCTACTGAAGTTATATAATCTTTTACAAAGTCATACACATAATGGAAGCATGAATAAATATTGATCATGGCAGATTACTGTGAACTTACCCACTTCAGCATCTCCATGAAGATTATGCATCTTGGCACAGCCAAGGACTGCCACCCTCCGGACATATGAAGCTTTATCTCGCAGACCATTGAGAATAGGCTGTTGGATATATTCCTGCACACCAGGCATCCTAAAGGACACATCCTGGAGTCAACCAGATCCTGAAATACTAGTTTTCACATAATTAGGCCCCTCCTCACTTAAGAGAGGGATCAGTAGGTGTCTGAGTATGCATCTGTCATATCACAAAGTACTAGAGAAAGCCTCTCCCAAACTTAAAATGCCATAATTTTACTTCTCATTTAGAATAATGCTACATGGCAGCAAAAATCACTATAGTAGTAGTAATTTAAAACTTTTTAGTCCAAAGTGAGGACTGTTTTGTCAAAAGTGAAAATGAAAAATCTTTAAACTGGGTGTGGTGGAGCACACCTGTAATCCCAGCAGTAAGGGAGGCTGAAGCAGGAGGACTGCAAGTTCAAAGCCAGCCTTAGCAACTCAGGGAGGCCCTAAGCAACTTATTAAGAACCTGTATCAAGATAAAAATAAAAAGGGCTAGAGATGTGCCTCAGGGGTTAAGCGCCCCTTGGTTCAATCTTTGGTACCAAAAATCAAAACTACTTTAAAAAACCATATGATACAGTTTATTAAGTCAAAGTAATGGCTGAAAATCTGAGTTCAGGGTACAGTAGTATTTTCCCTAGTACTTAAGAGCACAAATAAATTGTTCTCATTAAATACCCGCCCCATAGGCTGGTGTTGTAGCTCAGGAGCTAAGCACTTGCCTAGTACGTATGAGGCCCTGGGTTTGATCCCCAGCACCACAAAAATAAACCAACAAAACATCTGCCACGTGGCCTTCTGAATTTACCAGCCACTGAAGACCAGGCAGGGAAGAGGTTGCTCACCTGAGGCTACACATACTTCGCAGTGCCAGCCCTCGCACCATTGGATTGGGGTCTGAACAGTCTTTGCACAATGTGTTGATGGCCAGGAGAGCCAGATCTGGTTTCAGGGGTGCATATGTGCACATGTACAGATAAACCAGCTTCTTCTGAACAATATCTACAGTGGCACTTGCTTTCACCATTTCCATGAAAACACTGGACATGTCCAATCCCTGAGTCATGTGCCTGAAACCAAGATAAATAGCAGGAAGAAGTAAATGACAAAATCCCCAACCTACAACAGAGGAAGTTTTACTTTTCCATATTCTGGTTATCCAACTAGGTTTATGATCTTTCAGAGGGATGCAACCAAGTCTACCTTGTCTATTATATCACACAATACTTTACAACATGGATCTGCAATCAAGACTGTTGTTCTAATTGTTCAACATTTGTTGAATCTCTAGTACATTCCAGTGAAACTCAGTTTTTATAGTCCAGATTTATGCTCTGGAGACATAATCTCAAAGAAGGTAAAGTCTCAGACCTCAAGGAACTCAAAATCAACTAAGAACCAGACAAGAATACCACTAATTACAGTACAATAGGTAAGTATTTAAACAGAAGTCATGTACAAGTACTGTATATGATCCAGAGGTCTGACACTGCCAGGGAGTCAGAAAATGTTTCTCCACAGAAGTAATGTTTCAGCCAAATAATAATCAGCAAGTTCACCAGACAGATGTGATAGTTAATGATATGAATTATCACATATAGTGAGGCATACAGATATGAACAAAACCAGAACATTCTTCTGAGAGTCTACAGGTAGTTCCATTAGTAGAGTTTCCTTGAGCAGTAATAAGTTTGTACTTTATACTGTAGATGATTTTTTTTTTTTTTTGCTTTTTTTTGTTTGCTTTGTGGTGCTGGGGATTGAACCCAGGGTCTTGTGCTTGACAGGCAAGCACTCTACCAACTGAGCTATATCCCCAGCCCAATGATGATTGTTTTTTATTATACTGTGGAATCAAACTACTGGCATCAAGTGGGATGTCAGGGTTCCAAACCACACTACTAAAATCAGAATCAACTGCTGGACTTCCTTTAAAAAAAATAAAAGCACCCCACATGTCTTTTGCGCATACTAAAGATTGTGAATCACAGCTGTAGACAACAGTTACATGTTCATATTTGTATAGTGGAAAAACTCTAACAAAAATGAGCAGCTCAGCAACTTGGGTGGCTGAGACAGGAGGATGGCAAGTTCAAAGACAGCCTCAGCAATTTAGCAAGGTCCTAATCAACTTAGACCCTGTCTCATAGTTAAAAATAAAAAGGGTTGTGAATGGAACTCAGTGAAGAAGTGCACCTAGGTTCAATTCCCTGTACCAAAAAACAAACATACAAAAACAAAATAAAAATAAAATGAGCGGCAAGGTGACCTAACATTAAATTCAATGGCTTTGGTAATGAAGGCCCGAATCAAACAGGAGGAGGTGGGTATTTAGAATTATTCAGATCACCTGACATGCACAGAGAAGGATCAGGTGTCATCAAGATTGATTGACATGCTTAGTAGACTGGCTGGTGACACTCATCAACAGGAAAGTAGAAGAACAGGTTTGGGGAGGAGGGAAGAATGCTGGTGCTATTTTGGGAATACCTTTGAAGAACTATCCAGTTGGAAATGTCAAGCAGGCAGTGGGATATGCGGGTCCGAAGCTACCCATGGATATCTATATTAGATACATCAGGGAGTCGGATGGTAATGTGTAATTGCTCAAATCCGTAATATGAAGGGAATCCGCTGAGTAAAAGATTTCCCAAAAAGGAGATGAGATGGCACTCCAGAGAAAAAGCATGGAAAGGAAATGGTACAACAGCCATGTATGAAAGTTCCTTTACTCTTTCAGAGTGGCTGGGGTGGGGATCCCTGAAGGGGACTGCAAGGTGGGGCAGGAGGGTGTGCGGAGGATTTAGTACGCTAAGGCAGTTGGGTGATACCTAATCACTCGCTGGATGACATTCCGGTAGCGCAGCCTATCAGCCTGAATGTGAGGGTTACACAGAGCCTTCTTCAGTTCCTTCACCACGTCCTCGGAGCCAAGATACGGCATCTTCTGCAACAGTCACGGGGCAGTTCCCGCAGACACCTAAGTCTTCATGTGGGAGCCTGAGCAAAGAAAATCTGGGTCAGTGGAAAAAAAAAAAAAAAACCCCACTATTTAAGACGACAGCCCCAGCTTTAGCTTCCCCGGAGCTGGAACCCATTCTCTCCGACACTCACGCTTCCACCCCCACCCCTCCCGGGCGAACCCCAACCTAGGCCTTCAGGCCCAACCCTAGCTCCTCGGGCTGTTCGCCCCGCCCACAGACCGCTCCAGCTACCTCTAGGCCCTGCACGGAACTTCCCTCCCCGCCGCCGACCGGCCACAGATCCCTCCCTCTCCAGTTCCAGCCTTTCTTGTGCCTCCGCGCCTTTGCCGTCACGGTATAGACCCAATCACGCTTTTGGCGGAAGTCCCGCCCTCTCCCCGAGAGCCCTCACTGAGCAGGGGCCCCTCTTGCCGCGAGCGCCGAGCGTAGCCCAAAACCCGACCTTAGGGTGCCCTTCCCCCAACCTCTCACCTCCAGGCGCAGCCGCTCGGCTCGTAGTGGAGCTGTGGCTGGCAATCGGAAATCGACTGCTTGGGCCTGTCTCCTCCCAGCAGCGCGCGCTTTGAGTGCCGGCTCGGCCTCGGATCCCGCGCGCTGGTGGGAGTGGCACTTAGAAGAACAACTTCCGCGATGTGGGCTCCCACCCTGGCTCCCGCGAACACGGTCATTTCCTCCCTTCTGCCCATTCTAGTAATTTATTCCTCTGCTGGATTGACTTTCCCTTAGGGCCTCTGGCCTTGCACTTGCCCCGGCATGTCTTCCACCGGGGTGCAGTTGTGCAATCTTCACGCAGGAGCCCTGCTCCGGTAGAGCCCATATCCTCTCCACCATGAACGGGGTCCTGATTCCCCACACGCCCATTGCTGTGGACTTTTGGAGCCTGCGCCGGGCTAGTACTGCTCGGGTCTTCTTCTTGTCCCACATGCATTCGGACCACACCGTAGGCCTATCTAGCACTTGGGCCCGGCCCCTCTACTGCTCCCCCATCACCGCCCACCTCCTGCACCGTCACCTACAGGTATGGGGGCTGGAGTCTGCCTCTAAGAGCTGGTCCAGGCATCTGGGTGGGGCCTTCGGATCCGTCACAACCTTGGAGTCACAAAGTGGAGATCAAGAGGACTACTTTTTACAAATGCAGGAATTGTTTGAACCCAAAATGTATCTTTAGTCCAGAATGGGAGTGCGGCTTTCAACAGAATGACTGGAGATGTTTTAGCTATAAATAGATCAGTTCAGCCAAATGAATTATTTCTGTCTTTTCATATAAGCCAGACTGGTATCTCCCAAACTTGCCTTAAGAATCCATCTGGGCTAGAGTTGTGGTTCTTCTGGAGAGCGCTTGCTTAACACGTGCAAGACTGTGGGTTTGATCCCCAGCACCCCAAACAAATAATCCACCTAGTGGGGCACAGTGGCGCACACCTGTAATCCCAACCGGGTAGGAGGATCACAAGTTCTAGGGTCAACCTTTGCAGTTTAGCGAGGCCATAAGCAACTTAGTGGGACCCTGTCTCCAAACAAAAAATGAAAAGGGCTGGGGATATGGCTCAGTGGTAAAGTGCCTCTGGATTCAATCCCCAGTACCAGCTCCACTGCCCCCAAAAAGAGTCCAAGAAATGTGGATATACAGATTCTCCAGCCCCCATTTGTTCCATCTGATTTGGCAGATATGGCTTGTGGTATCCTGAAAATCTGGCAGAACTTTTTTTTTTTTTTTTTTTTTTAATTGCCCGCAAGGGACTAGAGAAAGTTTGAGAACCACTATGCTGTTTTCAAATTCTTAAAGCTATAGGAAGGGTGGGTGGGGAGTGGGGAGTAAAAGAGGGGATTGCTTGGGAATCCCCTTTACAACTTCTACTCCTTGGTGGTTCAGGACTTTGTCACCTTTCTTTGATTCATGTAAGGGGTGCTTCCTGATCCAGGAGGGGTGTCTGTGGTTACTAGAATGACCAATTGTTTCCTCAGGTGTCTAAGCAGTGGATCCGAACCTTGGAAATTGGTGAGAGCCATGTGTTGCCTCTAGATGAAATTGGAAGAGAGACCATGACTGTAACCCTCATTGATGCCAATCACTGCCCTGGCTCTGTCATGTTTCTCTTTGAAGGATACTTTGGAACCATCCTTTATACAGGTGGGTCTCCTAACGGGTCTCTCCCATATTCCAGCTGAGATGCTACTTATCTTGAGTAGCTTTAACTCAGAAGTGTGGAGGACTTCTGGCTTCATCACATATAAGCAGTGTCCCCTTCTCAACTGATTGCCCACTCTTTGATAGTCCAAATCTTGTGAGGATTAGGTAATTAAAAACAGGATCAGAGGCAGGCACGGTGGCATACACCTGTAATCCCAGCGGATTGGGAGGCTGAGGCAGGAGGATTACAAGTTCAAAGCCAGCCTCAACAAAAGTGAGGTACTAAGCAACTCAGTGAGACCCTGTCTCTAATATAATACAAAATAGGGCTGGGGATGTGGCTTAGTGGTCAGGTGCCCCTGAGTTCAATCCCTGGTACAAAAATATAAAACAAGAACAAGAGCCAGGCAGTGGTGCAAGCCTGTAATCCCTGCAACTGGGAGGCTGAGGCAGGAGGATTGCAAGTTTGAGATCAACCTCAGCAACTTAGCAAGACCCTGTCTCAAAATAAAACACAAAAAATAAAGGCTGGAGATGTGGCTCAATGGTTAGGTGACCCTGGGTTCATTCCCTGGTACAAAAAAAAAGTGAGAGCAGGATGGATACATTTCCACAAAGAAGCTCTAATGCATGTACAATTCAGTGCCAGGACACATCCTAGTTTTTCCACAAACCAATAAGCAAATACCCATCTGTTGTTGGAGGAGGTGGGAGAGACTTATCTTCTATCCTTTGATCTCTGACTCTCTGTCCTCCATATATTCTCTTCCAGGTGATTTTCGATATACACCATCTATGCTGAAGGAGCCAGCCCTGACACTGGGGAAACAGATCCATACTTTATACCTAGACAACACCAATTGCAACCCAGCATTGGTTCTTCCTTCTCGACAAGAAGCTGCCCAACAGATTGTCCAGCTCATTCGAAAGTACCCACAACATAACATAAAGATTGGTGAGTTGTTTCCTTTTTTTCTTTCATCTGTAGCTAGTGAATCTAGGTTCTTTGAGTGTTCTCAAATCTTTCACAAGTAACTCTCACCTTCGCTATGAAACCTACTCTTACCACCTTATTTAAATTAAAACCTGCCGGGCATGGTGGCGCACACCTGTAATCCCAGCACTTGGGAGGCTGAGGCAGGAGGATCTCAAGTTCAAAGCCAGCCTCAGCAACTTAGTAAGGCCCTAAACAACTTAGTGAGACCCTGTCTCTACATAAAATACAAAATAGGGCTGGGGATGTGGCTCAGTGGTGGAGTGCCCCTGGGTTCAATTCCCAGTACCAAAAAATAAAAATAAAAATAAATTAAAATCTGCCCTCCATTGTTACTCCCACATTCCCAACTCCTGATTCCCTATATCAATTCAACTTTTTTATTTTTTATACTACTCATCACCTCCCAATGTACTCTACATTTTAATATGCTATTGCTTATAATTTATTGCCTATCCTCCACTTCCCCTGGTACACACATACACGCATACCTAATCTCCTTGAGAACATGGATAGAAATGGGAAGAAGTTTGTGCATTTGTGGAACAAAGAAGCAGCAGCTAGTGTAACAGGCACACAGTGGGTAAGGACGCTGGAAAGGTGGGAGGGGATAGAGGGTTGGTTTGCCATTTTGAACTTTGTGGTTTTTTGGTACTGGGGATTGAACACAGGGAAGCTCTACCACTGATATACATCCCCAGTCCTTTTTATTTTTTTATTCTGAGACAGGGTCTCACTAAGTTGCTGAGGCTGGCCTTGAATTGCAATCCTCCTGCCTCAACCTCTGAGTCCCACAGGCATGGACCACCAAACCCCACGCTATTTTGAATTTGATCCTAAACTTAACAAAATGCTGTTGAAGGATTTTAAGTAGAAGTGGAACAATATTGCACTCATTACCTTAAAATATATTCCATAATGTATATCTTTATTGTATTTAGTTTCTCTTTTCTGTCTCCCCCCACTAGAATGTAAGTTCCATGAAGATAGGACTGTAATCCCAGCGACTCGGGAGGCTGAGGCAGGAGGATCACTAGTTCAATGCCAGCTTTAGCAACAGTGAGATGCTAAGCAACTCAGTGAGACCCTGTCTCTAAATAAAACACAAAATAGGGCTGGGGATGTGGCTCAGTGGCCAAGTGCTCCTGAGTTCAATACCTAGTTCTTCCCCCCACCAAAAAAAAAAAAAAGGACTTATATCCTATTGCTTGACATTGAGGCGTTTAATAAATACTTGCTATATGAATGAATGAAATTTATCAGAACATAGATATTTAAGTGAGTGTAGTGCTTTAAATTAGGTACATTGAGAAACAACTGCTCTTTCTAGTGGTTCTAGTGGTATAAAACATTTTGGAGACTCAATTGGAGCTTCCTTTTGGAAGATAGTCATAAAGATCAGTGTGTTTTAAAAAGTTTAACAGAGTTAGTTCTAAATGACTTTTTTTGGTTGTTTACAAATTATAAGTCCAGAAAATGGAAAAGATTTGCCACCATTGTGAATGTATTGAAGGGACATGTACCAACTCTGAAAGGAGTTTCAAAATGAGGTGAAAAAAAATATTGAAAAAAATTATATACCCTACCAAATTGATTGAGAAATATTCCCCCCTCTTAGGATTGCTTGATTGCTCATAAAGAAAGATCTGTCTTAGCTTTTCTTGAAGTTTTCAGTATAGGAATTTTCCATAGAAGCACCTAGGAGAGTGCTATGGTAGAGCCTGATTAATTTTGCAAATATGTAAATTCCTACTGTGTGCCTCGAGAGGGGAAATAAAACTAGGAGTATGTAAAGAGAAGAAAATCAACTACAGTTGTGCCCCCAAATGAAAATTTGAACCATCAGGAATAAAGCTGATGTCTAACAAATATATGTTCTTTTAAGTAGTTCACAATCTCATTATAGATTTGATGTAGACCTCAGAAAAAGTCTGAGAACAGTTATTAAATAACATCTCCCAAATCTGTTTCCATAACCTTTGCCCAAATTCATGTCTCCATTTCTTTCTATATGAGTTCTATTTGGGTTTTCCAGTTGGAACTTCTGCTTCAAGTTTCTTCTCATCCAGCTAGTCAAATAACATTGCTACTATATGTGTGTATGTTTGTGTGTGTGCATTTTTTTTTTCTTCTTCTTCTGTAAGTCCTGATCTGGTCATATTATTCTTCTGATTAGAATTAGCCATCTTCCTGCTTTAGACTGTTAAGAATTAAGTTGCTGGCTCCCTAACAATATCTGCAAGGCTTGCTAATTAATGATGTTGGCTTAGCTCTTCAGTATCACTTCTTACCAATTCTTTTTTACTTTAGTAACATTGAATGACTCCTCTTAAAATGTTTTCTTGCATAACCTTTCCTTGCCAGATTAACTCTGACCCATCCTTTAAGATTTAGCTCGGCTGTCATTTTTCATAAACTTTCCTAATTCCATAGGCTGTTAGCTACTCTTCTGTGCCCTTCTAACACCGTATGCATATCTCTAATATTGTTCTTAACTGCACTATTTCTGGGGCTACATGTAGATGGCATTCCTGGAAGACTGAGACCTTTTTATAGTTTGTTAGTTTTCACAATACCTAACGCATAGTGGGTGCTTTCTCTTCTTGAACTGAATGAATGAGTGGATTGTGTTTGCTCCTTCCCTGCACTTTCCATATTATCTCAGCCCAAATACCATCTCCTCCCTGATATACTCCCTGGATCGCCCATGAATTTTTTGTGTTTTTGTTAAACATTTGGTTTATCTATTAGGATTCTCCAGTAGCTTCATTCTCTCCTTTTACTTTTCCCCTCATCCCTTTAACATTATTCAGGACTTTATAGCCTAGGGAAGGAATCATTACTGGAGCAACTGGCCCTCGAGTTTCGGACCTGGGTGGTATTGAGTCCCCGGCGTCTGGAGTTGGTACAACTGTTGGGCCTGGCAGATGTATTCACAGTGGAAGAGAAGGCTGGCCGCATCCATGCTGTAGACCATAAAGAGATCTGCCATTCTTCCATGCTGCATTGGAACCAGTCCCACCCTACCATTGCTATTCTTCCCACAAGCCGAAAAATTCACATTTCCCACCCTGATATCCACATTATCCCTTACTCTGACCATTCCTCCTACTCTGAGCTTCGTGCATTTGTTGCAGCACTAAAGCCTTGCCAGGTGGTGCCCATTGTCAGTCGACGGCCCTGTGCAGACTACTTTCAGGACAGCCTGAGCCCCAGGCTCTCTATGCCCCTGATTCCAGACTCGGTGCAGCAATACATGAGTTCCTCCTCTAGAAAACCGAGCTTTCTCTGGCTGTTAGAAAGAAGGCTAAAGAGGCCAAGAATCCAGGGTGTTGTGTTTGAATCTCTTGAGGAAAACGCTGATCAGTCTCTCGCTGACAGAGACTCCAAGAAGACCAAGAAAGAAAACCTTTCTCCCTGGCCAAAGGACCTTGAGAAACAGCATTCCCCCTATCCTGTGAGGGTCCAGAAGCAGTTGTTCCCAGACCTCTACAGTAAAGAATGGGACAAGGCAGCTCCTTTCTATGAATCCCAGAAGATGGTGACTGTGTTGACTGCCCCCGTGGGATTTTCAGTGCAGTTAAAGCCTCCAGATGAGAAGTTTATCTCTCCAAAACCCAGGGACGAAATTGGTTTAGAGCCACCCTTGATACCTAGGAGAGACAGTGATGGCCCAGCAGCCACAGGGAACCAGAGTGCCTGGATAAGCCATGATTCTCCCCCATCTCACAATAGCAAGACTGCCTCTCTTCTAGTTACTGAGTTCAGGGGCCTGGCGCTAAAGTACCTTCTGACTCCAGTAAACTTTTTCCAGGCAGGTTTCTCTTCCAGAAGCTTTGACCAGCAAGTGGAAAAATACCATCAACCCTCACTGAAGTAGAGACAGGAGAAAATGCAGAATGACAATCTTGTTTGATACAGCACTGCAGTTTTGAAGATAGTAGCTGACGACTAGTAGTGAGAGCTTGTTTGGGGCCTTACTTCTCTTTACAGGATCCTGTGGGCTCACCCCTGGAGCAGCACTTCACAAAGTTTGTTCACTGGAGTCAAGGTGTCTATGAACTCCTTAGTTTTATAGTTCATTCTGTTTAAGAAACACTTTTCGTTATAAAGCCTTCAGAGTGTGCGTGAGCACATTAAAGGTTCTTAGTAATCCTATAGCAACTTAATGTTTAACTTTGTTTAACTCTGTATTTATCAAACTTTTATGAACATGCAGTCCTTTTATGTGGGTGCAGAGCGTGTGAATCAAAAAGAATCAGGTTATTCCCATTGTGATTTTGTGTGTCATGTGCCATTGCCCACATCCCTTTCCTTTCTCTTCCCAGATGGAAGTCCCTAGGAAGCTTTATATTTTCAGCTGTGAACTGTGGTGCTGAAGGGTAAAGTGGTGGCCCAAGCAGCACGTTCCAGACCCAAGTGTCACTGACTTGCTTTGACCCCATCCAGCTAACTTCCTGTCTCTGCCTCTGGGAGGGAAGAGGAAATGATGATGAGGCCTTGGAACAGTGGTGAAAAATTCCACCTCTGCCTTCTGAGGGGGTGCAGTTAGCGTCACTGGGGATCCATTTGGAACAGAACCAGCAAGGGGGTTGGGCACCACTCACCAAGGCAGTACCTGGAAACCTGCTGAACATTAAGGCTTAGGGTATGAGGGCTTTTGGCTGCCTAGGGGCACTGACTTTGGCTAAAGGATAAAGTGTAAATAAAGTTACAAAAGATCAAATGTGCTGCCAGATATTCCTCTGATTGTTCACATAGCTGGGATATTTTTGTGCCCCCCCACCCCCTTGATTTGAGCAAGGAGCCAGAGCACACAGCCTGTTTGTTTTAGTATCCAGGGAAAAGACCAAGGAGCCAGCTGGCTGGGAGAGATGGGGGTGTGCAGTTCTGCCCTGTCCTTCTGCTTATAACCTGACAAAATGCCAAACCAATAAGCAGGACAGCTGATACCATGGCTATGAGGAAATTGGCTCTGAGAGGGCACAGACACTTGGAGCTGGGCATGTGGATCCAAACTGCTTCAGCATGGAGTTTCAGGACTTGGCAATAAAGGCTCTTGCTTACCCAATGGGAAGAGAGTTTGCTTTCTTTTTTTTCTTTTTTACATTTTATTTGTACATACTAATTATACAGAATAGTGGGGTTAAGAGTTTTCTACTTTTGAAGGAAGAAATGAAGAGTTTAGAAAGCAAAATAAGGCCTTGCTCTTGAGCAAGCTATATACAGCTCTGTTTTGTCAGTGACCTTCACTGTAAGCCTCCCAAGGGCCTCCTAGGAGCCCCAGCAGGCGAGGCATGTGGTACAGCAGGAAACCTGGGCATTGTCTGGGCTTGAATCCAGGGCACTCTGGGTAAACTGCTTAAATTTAGTGGAGCCTCAGTTCCTAAGCTGTGGAATAGAGATTACAATATACCTCTCATGATTGCTATGGAAATTAAATAATAGGTAAAAATAATAGTTAAAATTCTCCTAGCTCCAAATCTGTCACATGATGGATATTTCAAATGTTGGTTATCAGGGATAGGGGTATAGTTTAGTGGTAGAATGCACTCTTGGTCTGCATGAGGCCTCATTTAATTTCAAGGAACATACATAGTTGGTGCTCTTAGCCTCTGGTTCTTAAAAAAAATTACTCTCGCCTGGCATGGTGGCGCACACCTGTAATGCCAGCACTTGGGAGGCTGAGGCAGGAGGATCGCAAGTTCAAAGCTAGCCTCAGCAACTTAGTGAGGCCCTAAGCAACTCAGTGAGACCCTGTCTCTAAATAAAATACAAATAGGGCTGGGAATGTGGCTCAGTGGTGGAGTGCCCCTGGGTTCAATCCCCAGTACCAAAAAAAAAAAAAAAAGAAAAGAAATCATTCTGGCCTCAGGAGACTGAGGCAGAAGGATCATGAATTCAAAGCCAGCCTCAGCAGTGAGGCTCTAAGCAACTCATCAAGGCCCTGACACTAAATAAAATATAAAAAAGGTCTAAGGATGTGGCTCGGTAGTTAAGTACTCCTGGGTTTGATCCCCAGTACCAAAATAAATAAATAAATAAAATAAGAAACTTTGGAAATCATATAAAATATTTAAAAATGTTTTAATTTCTCCAGGTAGATCAATTGATATGTTTTCTTTTAGTCTTCTGTAAATAAGCATTTTACTGCCATTAAAATTATTCAAAAGCATGTTTTTATAGTTGGATAATACTGTATTATGTGAATAAGCCTTAAATAATTCCCATATTATCCAACATTTTGTGTACCATTTTAAAATTGTTTTCATATTACAATGAATATCCTCATGCACATATCTTGGCATTTTTGTTATTTGTTCAAAGTAAATTACTGGAGTAGGATTTCTATTTAAAGTGCCAAATTACCTTCCAGAAAGGTTTCTTTATCATCTTTTCTGCAGAAGATAGCGTTAAAATACCTTGAGGAGCCAAGTCTGGTGGCATCTGCCTGTAATCCCAGCGACTTGGGAGTCTGAGGCAGGAGGATTGCAAGTTTGAGGCCAGCCTCAGCAAATTAGCAAGGCCCTAAGCAACTAAATGAGAACCTAACTCAAAATAAAAAATAAAATGGGCTGGGGATGTGACTTAGCAGTAAAGTACCTCTGGGTTCAGTCTCTGGTACCAAACAAAAAATAAAATACCTTGAGTATTCCCTAAATTCAAATGATATTACTAGAGTGGTACATGTTAAGATGTGGAAGGTTGTCTTGTGTTACTAATAGTAATGAAGTCGTCTTTATTACTAATAGTAATAAAGCATGTAATACTAATAAACATAATATTTACTGTTTGACTTTTTCTGTATCTCTAGCTATTTCACTTCTCTGTGACCCACAGGTGGCTAAGACAGATAAGGAAGTTCACTTACAGGGGCCCCCCATGTTTGTGTTATCTTCTAGCAACAAGGAAGCTTGTCCATTTTCGGCACATGCTGTGTCACACATATTCCTTGAAATGGATCCGTGTGAATCTCATGGGGGAGCAGATACTAAAGGCCTTTAGGAATTTAATTGTTGGTGACATGTCGGCATGTTAATGAGAAAATGCCATACTACTCTACTAAGGTAAAAATATCTGACACATTAGAGATTGGTGGTGCCTTATTTGATTTCTTAAAGCTCTTTCGTATAAAAATGCTGTATTGCCTACATCTTTAGGTAGCCAATAAAAATTAATTTATTTTTAGAATCTAAGGATGACCCTAAAGAAGTATGAAGATTCTGCAATTAGGCTTGAAGGTACCTAGAAAAAGAAAATTCTCTAGAGATCTGTTAGTTATTTGTTTCATGATCAGTGGGAGAATTTGTACTTTTCCACAAGGACAATGACAGTGGTTTAAGTCCCTTTACAAAATATCTGCCTGGCAGGCTGTTGGGGACCATCTCTCACTCCTGACCCAGATTGCCCTCTGTATTAGGAAGCAAGATATTGGATAGGTCTCGGGGTTTTTTTTTTTTTTTTGTTTAATTTTTTTAAATCAGAAAAGGGATTTAGCCAGGTGCAGTGGTGCCTGCCTGTAATCCAGAGATTTGGGAGGCTGGAGCAGGATGATCGAAAATTCCAGGCCAGCCTCAGCAATTTAAACTGTCTCAAAACAAAAAGGGAGCCGGGCATGGTGGCGCACGCCTGTAATCCCAGCACTTGGGAGGCTGAGGCAGGAGGATCGCGAGTTCAAAGCCAGCCTCAGCAGCTTAGCGAGGCCCTAAGCAACTCAGTGAGACCCTGTCTCTAAGAAAAATACAAAATAGGGCTGGGGATGTGGCTCAGTGGTGGAGTGTCCCTGGGTTCAATCCCCAGTACCAAAAAAAACAAAAACAAAAA
>JAJEJO010000167.1:595337-776606 GCA_020662805.1 Glaucomys volans
TGTTTTGACCACAATGCTTTTATTTAGCTACACCCTTCCATCTTGTCTATCTCATTCCTGGGTAACTTTGTTGAACCTATCCTTGACGCACTAGATCATGAAATGTCCCTGATTTGGGGCTTTGTTCTTTTTCTTGACAGATAACTTATTGAATCATCTTTCAATTGTGTAAAACTTCTGGCTCACCATGGGTTAGTCTTTCCCTTACAGTATTTACTTTTTTTTTCTTCTTCTTCTTCTTTTTTTTTTTTTAATAAAGGGGACTGAACCCAGGGGTTTAACCACTAAGCCATATCCTCAGCCGTTTTTGTGTTTTATTTTGAGTCAGGATCTCCCTAAGTTACTTAGGGCCTTGCTGAATTGCTGAGGCTGACTTGAACATGCAATCCTCCTGCCTCAGCCTCCCAGGTTGCTGGGATTACAGGTGTGTGCCACCATGCCCAGCTCATAAAATCTGCTTTTTAATTTCCCTCTCCATGGTGGGATAAAAATCCTTAAGTTATCTTTTACTAAGTAGACGTTTACTTATATATCCATATTTGTATTTATATATATGGATATAAATAAGCCTTCAAGGACTGACACTATTCAGCAGAACATTTTAGGTTCGTGTGACACAAGGCCCAACCTGTCCTCAGCCTTATCTCCCAAGATTTTCCTATCTGCAGAACAGTATGCCATAGTAGGAAAGGCAAGGATTTTCAAGTTGCATGAGTTGGGTTGGGAATATGATCCCATGACTTACTCTTATTAGCTGTTTATATAATATCAATCAAATGATTTAGCTTTTTAGCCCTTAAGTTTTCTCATTTATAGGAAATAATAATACCTACTTCATAGGATTTAGAAGAGAATGACATGGGACAAAGTGACCAAAGCATCACAAAAGTATCCTACACATTTTCAAAAAATGTTGCCTTATCCTCCGTGCCATACCTTTAATTTTAGTTGTAGTCAATGGCTGACATTCCCAGTGCACGCCCTATATAACACCACTAGCTAATCCTACTTTCCAGACTCAAAAATCCACTGAGAGATTTGCTAATCAAGGTACTTCCTTGGTAGGGAGGTTCCTGGAACCCAGTCCAAGCAGAAGGAGCCAGGCACAGTGATAGATCTGTAATCCCATGTACGCAGGAAGTTGAGGCAAATGAGGCAGAAGGATCATAAGTTTGATGCCAGACTCAGCAATTTAGCATTTTATCTTTTTTTTTTCTTTTTTCTCTTCTTTTTTTGCAATGCTAGGCTTGAACCCAGGCCTTGCATGTACCAGGCCAACTCTCTACTACTGAGCTACACCCAGAGCCCAAACCTCTGTGCTCAGTGAGACCTTTTTCAAAATAAAAAATAAAAAAGATGTGGGGATGTAGCTCAGTAGCAAAGTGCTCCTGGGTTCAATCCCAAGTACCCAAAACAAAAAAACAAAAAAGGAAAAGAAAAGAAGAAGAGGAAGAACCAATACCTGAAGCATTCAAAGATGCATTTGTCCAGATGGAAAAGGAGAGTAAGGGTGAAATTGATAAGTCTCAAATGTGATGCTGAATAGGTTTAACTGTAAAATCCCAAGGCAAGGCCAAGAATAAGTGGCAGATCAGAGACCCAGAGTCTATTAAAGAGTTGTGCAGAGCAGAGCAGCCTGAGCTGAACATTCAGAATACTGTACACAAATGAAGGGCCAGACACTATGCTCGATCTGGTTCTAGAGTCTTCTTTCACATAATTCTATAAACTATCAACTTTGAATCAGTTCTAGAATTCTCCTTTTCAACTCCTACAGAAGGAAGACAGAACCATGGAGAAATGAACTGTACAACTGGTATGGTCACAGATTTCCCTCTGGTATCTTTAAAGGTGCTTCTCTTTCCTTTTGTCTTTGATCCACCCTGTCTCCCATGTGCCTCAGTAGTTATTCTAAACCACTTTATGAGTCAAACTCTTACAACATATGAAGCCTTAGAAGATGGCTTTCAGCATTAAGAACACCAAGCAGTGATATTCTGAGGCAACTTCCCTGGACTATCATCCCAGAGATTGTAGAATTAATCCTTCTGTACCTCAAAGTCCTGTTTAAACTCCAGTTACTCCAAGAAGTCCAAGTCTTTAAGATCTAATCTTCACCCTTCCTTACCTGCCTTTCACTGGGATCTCAGATCTCAGCTCTGTAATCAGCAAATTCCCTTATGTCCTCAATATCTTTTCTCTAAGTCTTCCCTCTCCTTTCCTAAATGGAAGACTGGTTCTCCTTTGAGCACTTCGCTTTGTCACGTAGAGGCCATTTTTCTTTTCTCCAACCTCAGGGTAAGGAGGCGAAGTTAACATCTTTCTTGTTCCCTTTGCTGCCTCTGACCATTATCCCATATCTGCCTGTGAAAATCTCTCCTCCTTTGAAGCATCTGCCATCTGGCCAAACTACTCTTCCTTCACATTTATCAAGGCTTAAGTCACTGACTCACAGCCTTCTCTTGCTTTACTCTAATCATTTTGGATGACTTCAATGCTTCAATTTTCTTAACCTCCTTATTTCCAGAGACCTTATTATTCTACATTACCACTCTGTCTTTACCAGAAGTTGTACTACATCTGAAATTTCAATTTTTGAACCCTTTTTTCTCCCAGATTGTTTGCTCAAGTACCCGCATGGCCAGTGTTTTACTGTTCATAAGTCCTCTCCAAGTTGCACCTCACATTTGGACTTGACTGCATTTCATGATCCACCAGTATAGTGGATCTATATATATATATATATAGAGAGAGAGAGATAACTTCCTCACTCAGACATACTAAACTTGAAGAATTTCAGTTCTAGATAGATCATGCTATTTACTCTTTGCCTGCAATGGAGCAGCTAGATGTTGTTGGAGAAACTACTCAAATAGGCGTACTGATTTCATTTAAAAATTCATGATCTCATATATCAAAATGGCCTTCCATACTGCCAAGCAATCCTATGTTTCTCTGGTGGTCTTCATTTCCTATTCTCCTCTTCTTTACCCTCCTGTTATAGCTTGGATGTGAGGGGTCCCCCCAGAAGCTTACGTATGAGACATTGCAAGAAGGTTCAGAGGAGAAATGATTGGGTTGTAAGTCTTAACCTAAACAGTGAATCCCCTGATGACATTAACTGGGTGGTAACTAGAGGCAGGTGGGGTGTGGCTGGAGAGAGTGGTTCATTGGGGGCATGGCTATGGGGTATATATTTTGTCTCTAGAGAGTGGGGTCTCTCTCTGCTTTCTGATCACCATGATGTGAACTGCTTCCCTAAGCCACCTTCTCCCCCCATGATGTTTAGTTTCACTTTGATCCCTGAGGAATGAAGCCAGCCATTTATTGATTGATTGATTGATTGGTACTGGGGATTGAACCCAGGGGTACTCCACCACTGAGCCACATCCCCAGCCCTATTTTGTATTTTATTTAGAGACAGGGTCTCACTGAGTTGCTTAGGGCCTCGCTAAGTTGCTGAGGCTGGCTTTGAATTCGCGATCCTCCTGCCTCAGTCTCCCAAACTGCTGGGATTAATGGCGTGTGCCACCGCGCCCAGTTTGGAGCCAGCCTTTTATGGACTAAGACTAAGACCTCTGAAACTGTGAGCCCTCAAATAAACCTTTTCTCCTCTACAGTTGTACTGATCAGATCCTTATTTGTTACAGCAGTAAAAAAGCCAACTAAAACACCTCTTCCCATCCACACTACTACCTGCCAGCATATCATGTTGACTCTCAAAATCTTAATGCTTTTCACTATCTCTATCCCTACCACCCTTGTTCAAGCAACATTTTTTTCCCCTTCAAACTATTGCAATAGCCTCCTAATTGTTTTTCTGTTTCCAACCTTGCTGCTCTCCATTCCCCAAATACGCAGCCCAGTCCTCACAGTAGGGATGATATAAATTAGTTCATGCTACTTCTTTGTTCAATTTGAAATCACCCAGAGTAAAAACCAAAGTTCCCTGTGGTGGTCTGCATCACCTTCATGATTTCCTGCCCTGACTCCTCTCATCCTTGACTTACTCTCTTCCCACCATATTGACCTCCTTGCAGTCACTCTAGTGTGCTAGATAAGCATTCACCTTCATTTGTTCTCTCCCTACATTGTTTTCAACCCAGATGCCCACATGGCTCCCTCATTTCCTTCAAGTTTTTGTCCAGCAAAGCTTTTCTTGATTACCGTAATTAAAATTGCAACCTCGTTTTTCTTTTGTTTTGGTAGTTTTATTTTTTCATAGAACACTTTTACTTTTTATTATACTATATCATTTGCTTATTTAATTTACTGTGTGCCTTTACTAGAATGTAAACCCCAGGACTGTTTTGTTTGGTTTTGGTCTGTTTTGTTCACTGCTACATGACTAGTGTCTATGACACATAGCAGGTTCCTTTTTTTTTTTTTTTTATACCAGAGATTGAACCCCCCAGGTGTGCTTAACCACTGATTGAACCCCCCAGGTGTGCTTAACCCCAGCCCCACTTTTCATTTTTTTTTTATTTTGAGACAGGGTCTTATTAAGTTGCTTAGGACCTCACTAAGTTGCTGAGGCTAGCTTTGAACTTGTGATCCTCCTACCTCAGCTTCCCAAGTTGCTGGGATTACAGGCATGTGCCACCATGCCTGGCCATAGCAGTTTCTTAGTAAACATTTATTGAATTAATAAAAGAATGAATCTAGAGAAATGGATGACTGAACATTTTTTAGTCAATCTTCCATCAGTAAATACTGTTTCTTTTTTTTTTTTTTTTTTGAACCGGGGATTGAACTCAAGGACATTCGGCCACTGAGCCACATCCCCAGCCCTATTTTGTATTTATTTAGAGACAGGGTCTCACTGAGTTGCTTAGGGCCTCGCTAAATTGCTTAGGCTGGCTTTGAACTCGCAATCCTCCTGCCTCAGCCTCCCGAGTTGCTGGGATTACAGGTGTGCGCCACGCTCGCAGCAAATACTGTTTCTTTGAAGCAGGGAATTAGGCAGAATTCTTAGCCCTCGTGGAGCTGACAACTGCTGAGTGCTCAGTTTGACAATTTGTAAATGTCTCTATATCTTGCAACTTTCTTGTGAGAAAACTAGAGTACATAAATTCATTTATTCAACAAATATTTATTGAACATCTATTATGTCTCAGGCACTATTCTAGTCATTAGGGATGTAAAGTAAGGAACAAGACAGAAAATGTCCTCTCCACTTGGAACTTACATTCTAAAGGAGAGAAATGGGCCGTATACATAAAGAAAGATCAGAGAGTGATAGAAAGAAGAAAATGCAACTAGCTAATGGTGGTGTGGAGCACTTCAGATATGGTGGTCAAGGAAGGTGTCTCTGTGGGACTGACAATTGAGATCAGACCTGGGTGATAAAAAGGAGCTGACTAACTGGGTGTGGTGGGGTGGTGCATGCCTGTAATCCAGCGATTTAGGAAGCTGAGGCAAGAGGATTATGAGTTCAAAATCAGCTACAGCAATTTAGTGAGGTCTTAAGCAATTTAGCAAGAGCCTGTCTCAAAATAAAAAATAAAAAGGGCTGGGGATGTGGCTCAGTGGTTATGAGCACTGCAAGTCTGAGGCCAGCTTTTGCAATTTGGCAAGACTGTCTCAAAAAACTAAAAAGAGCTGGGAATGTAACTCAGTGGTAAAATACCCCTGGGTTCGTTTTCTTGTACCACACACACTAAGACACCCTCACATGTGCACATACATATGCGCCTGCACACAGGCAACATTTGGATTTTACTCTAAGTGCAACAAGATTGGGTGATTTAAGGTAGGGGAGTGGGGCTGAAGTTGTGGCTCAGTGGTAGAGCGCTTGCCTGGCATGTGTGAGGTCCTGGGTTTGATTCTCAGCACCGCCTATAAATAAATAAAATAAAAGATCCATTGACAACTAAAAAAAAAGAATGCTTTTAAAAAAAGAAGCATAAAAAAATAAAGTAGGGGAGCAATGTGATCTGATGTGTATTTTTAGAACAGATGTAAAATGGGGAACGAATGAAAGTTTACTGACTTTGGAATCAACCCAAGCCTTGGGGTTAGAGGTTACATTTCCCCAGACTCTAGGATTTGTGGATTTGTGTGTGTGTATATGTGTGTGTGTGCATGCATGTGCATGCATGCATGCAATATTGGGGATTGCATCTTAGCACTTTCTCTTTTTATTTTGAGACAGGGTCGGTTTTTGTTTGTTTTTGTTTTTGTTTTTGTTTTTGTATGAGGGACTGAACCTAGGGTGTTTAACTACTGAGCTATATCTTCAGTCCTTTTTATATTTTAAGTTGCTTAGGGCCTCACTAAATTGCTGAGGCTGGCCTCAAATTTGTGATTGCTTGCCTCTTCCTCCTGAGTTGCTGGGATTACAGGCGTGTGCCACTGCCCTTGGCCCCATGGACTTTCTGATTTCACAAATGGTATTAGTGCAGACTAAGTGGATTCAGGATGTTACTTACTTTTGGAAGTAATACTGAAGGAATTTTCTGATGGATAGATTGAGAGAGGTAAGGAAAAGGTATTATCTCCATTTTAAGTATGAGAAAGATGGGGCTAATTAACATGCCCACCTTCATACCCCAAAACTAACAAAGTCAGGGTTCTTAAGGACATTAGGCTCCAGAGTCCATATTTTTCTTCTATACGGGATATCTTAGTAGCAGTGAGCGTGGTCAGATAAAAGGCTCTTTCATATCAGAGAAGATGGCATCAGAGATATGATAGAACATCCCTAATGGAGAGAAGCACTGGATAACCATTTGTTGACTGCTTGCAGCTTTTTAACAAAGTGTATTTCCCAAAGCAATAATTTAAAAAATAAGTTAAATCAGTAGCCAATGATGAAGATTGTTATTTTAAGGTTTCTTAAACTCTATTCTATAATTAACTGCTTTTTTTTTTTTTTTTTGGTACAGGAATTGAACCAGGAGTGCTTAATCACTAAGCCACATCCCCAGCACCCCCACCCCCTGCCATTTTTCTAAAATTTTATTTTGAGACAGGGTCTTGATAAGTTGCTTAGGGCCTTGTTAAGTTGCTCAAAGCTGGTTTTGAACTTGTAATCCTCCTGCGTCAGCCTCCCAAGCCACTGGGATTACATCCTCTGTACCTGGCCTAGTTAACTGAATTCTGATCATTGGGGCACTGTGAATAAATACTGAGTAGTTTACTCAGCAAAACAGTTATTAGTACCAACCACACGTCAGAAATTGTGTTGAACAAGGAAACTTCATTGGGGCCTTTTTTTTTCTTTTTTTTTTTTTGGTTGAGGGTTGAACCCAGCCCTATTTTGTATTTTATTTAGAGATAGTGTCTTGCTGAGTTGCTTAGGGCCTTGCTAAGTTGCTGAGGCTGAATTTGAACTCATGATCCTCCTGCCTCAGCCTCCCAAGTGCTGGGATTATAGCCATGCGCCACCGTGCCCGGCTCATTGGCGCCTTTTTGATTTCTGAGTTTGCAGGAAGTATAAAGTAATTTAGTACAAATAATATTCAACTATTAAATTTCAAGTTCTTGATTCATTGCCTCCTCCTTTGTGGATACCTGTTGTGCCTTCCCAGATCATTTATTTCGGTTTTTGAGGTTGCTTAGAACTGATGATGGTAAAGACATACGGAGTGTATGTGCTAAGAGCTTGTGTAGAAGTTGGTTAAGAAAAGGGTAAGAAGCTACAGTATTGAGGCAACATGACAACAAGAAATATGTCCCATGGACAGGAAGGGAAAAGCCCCAACTCTTGGTTTTGCTGAATAAAGGGTTGGTACTTGAGAAAAGTGAAAGAGAGTAAGATGCTTATGTGTAGAAAAGGGGGCATTAGAAATAATTATGGGGAAGGAGGGTCTGAGGAGTAGTAAACATGGGTTGTATGAGAATTTAAGGAATTTTCTGTCTCCCATACAAGTCTCTGGATTGACCCTTGAAAATTAGGGATGCAGTCGCACGCACATTCTAAATTCTGAAAATTTCCCTTGTATCCCTTTTTTTTATTGAGGTAAAATTCATATAACATACAATTAACCATTTTAAAGTGTACAGTTCAGTGGCATTTAGTGCATTCACTATTTAATCGCCAGATCTGCAGGACACTTCTCTCTTTATGTTCCTTTATATCCTTCCTATCTTATCTTGCTATCTTTATATTCCTTCCTATCTTCTCAGAACCTTTGGATAGGACAGAATAGCTCCTTTTTTTTTTTTAGAAAATCTCTCCTTCTTCTCTTCAGTATCAGGTAAGGATGATTTTGGCTTATCTAATAGTAGCTTAAAGCATAACATAAATGTCATGTTTCCTCTTAATTTAAGAGGAAGTTCAAGCCAGGTGTAGTGGCAAATGCCTGTAATCCCAATGACTTGGGAGGCTGAGGCAGGAGGATGACAAGTTTGAGGCCAGCCTTAGCAATTTAGTGAGATTCTATCACAAAATAAAAATAGAAAAGGGCTGGGGCTAGCTCTGTGGTAGAGTGCCTCTGGGTCAATCTCCAGTACCGCCCCACCCACACACACAAAGAAGAAGTTCAAAAGTGAGCAGTTCCAAGTTCATTCAGACGCTCAACCATATCAAGAACCCAGTCTTTCCATTGTTCTCTTCCATTGTCCTTTGCATACTGTTTGTCTCCATTGCTTTTTGTTGTTGTATTAGTGGTCACAAGGTGGCCCTGGGAGGGAGTTCCAGGCCATCTGTCTTCCTGCCTTTATCTGAGAAAGCAGATAGAGGCAGGAGCAACAGACTTTTTTTCTCCTCAAAATACTGTCTTCTTTACACAAAAAGATTTTCCTTTAGGAGCCTCCCAGCAGACTTCCTTTCATATTTCATCAGCCAGAACTGAGTCCCATACCCATCCCTAGACCTTTAAGTTTTCAAAGAGAAATGAAATTAACCTCCCTGAGTGGGAGGAGGAACTTGCCTTCCTTGAAACCAGAGGATCTTCTTCCTACCTGAACAAAACTGGGATTAATAAGAAAGAAGTTATATAGGGAATGGCTTTTGGGTGAAACAGAGACTGGCTTATCTTACTTTTACTACAATCATATATATTTTCTTTCTGTGTATATGATTAAGATTATATTTATTAAACTCTCCTTATGGTTAGCAATATTCATGTTCCAGAGTTCCTACCAATGAATGCAGAATAGATTTATGTATTTGCTACCTCTAAGCCTGAACTATAAAAATGCTCTACACAATCATCCATATTTCCCAACCTCCTCTTTTTTTCCTGGTCAGAGATTTAAAAAATCCAGTGGAGAAATCCAAGGCCACAAGGAATAGTGAAACCACAACAATCTGGATGAACTTCCTGGAATCCTGAATGACTTCATGGGACAGAACAAACCCCTCACCCTTGTCACCCACAATGAACTGATGATGTGAGAAAGCAGTAAAACTTAATTGTGTTAAGCCACAAAGATATGGGGGTCAGGCTGGTTGCTATAACAATTAACTAACCTAAATATTCATTGAATAGGCAATGAAAAATGTCTGTCTTATTCCCGTATTCAAGCTTTCTCTATTAAAGTTACCCTAAAAGGAGTCTTGGAAAGAAAAATCTTGGGAATTCCACAGTCTTGCTACCCTCAGGGAAAGGATAAGTAAGGATACTGTCCATTCAGGGTTGGCATTCATACCCAAGGCCACAAGCATCTAATAAGTAACTCTGGGATTAATGCACAGATCTTTTCTAATATAATTCCCACAAAAAGGACTAAGACTTCTTATAGAAATGGCTGGGCCAGGGAAAATCCAAGATGAACTGGAACATCTTAATTATGAAGACATACTAAAAAAAGAAAAGCAGGCAGAGTGGTACGCACCTGTAATCCCAGCAATACATGAGACTGAGGCAGGAGGATCACAGATTCAAATCCAGCCTCACCAGCTTAGCAAGGCCTTAAACAACTTAGTGAGACCCTATTTCAAAATAAAAAAAAAAGGGCTAGGAAGGTGGCTCAGTGGTAAAGGGTCTTAGGGTCAATAACCAAAAAAAAAAAAAAAAAAAAAAAAAAAGACAGAAGCCAACTAAGTCTGAAAAGTTCTAGCACAAAAATAAGTAATGAATTTCAAACCACTGAAAAAATAGTAATTTATGTATCTCTGTCAGTAATAAACCAGCAACCAAATAACTAAATAAGAGATAAGGACTGGTATAGACAAGAATCATCTGTAGATGCACACATACATACACACACACACACACTCTCTAGGAGTATAATGCATAATCTAATGTGTCTCTTTGCATATTGCTTATTAATTACAAAGAAAACATTAATGAGTATACTTTGGAGAAATCAGGTACATTGACCAGGTTTCTCCAATGAGGGATAGAGAGTCATCATGCCTTTTGGGTTTGAAATTCTGAGGACACAATATCATGTAGTATCTAGACCAAGGGTGGATAAACTGAATCTAAACATGAGTAAACATGAGAAAAACATTTTAAAAAACTAAGGAGCATTCTATTAGGGAATGGGGACAGCCAGGCATGGTGGTGTACACTTATAATCCCAGTGACTTGGGAGGCTGAGGCAGGAGGATCAGAAGTTCAAAGCCAGCCACAGCAATTTATCAAGGCCCTAAGCAACTTAGTGAAACCCTGCCTCTAAGATATAAAAAAGGGCTGGGGATGTGGTTTAGTGGGTTCAATCCCTGGTACTGAAAAAAAAACAAAACCCAAAAATCTAAAAACTAAAATAGGTTATAAGACTATTCCAGATTAAAGGAAACTTAAGAGAAAGGACAATTAAATGCTATATATGTAATTTATAATAGGTTGATTATAATAAATATAGTCCTAAGTTGGATCTTGTACTGGAGGAGAAAAAAATGCTAAGAAAGAAAGATGTTATTGGGTTAATTGACAAATTTGGTATCTGGATGGTAGATGAAAGTATTGTATTAATTTTAAATTTCCTGTAATTGATAACTATGTATTATATTTATGTAAGAGAATGTATTTAGGATATTCAAGTATTGAGGGGTAAAGGTGGGGCATGATGCATGCAACCACATCTGAAAGAAAAAAAAATGTGCATGTGCATGTGTGTTTTATATCTTTATTCTATCTACCTACCTATGTAATCTAAGAACACAAATAATAAAGAAAAAGGGGATATTATCAGTGAATCTGGGAAAAGGGTACATGGGTGTTCTTTTTATTATTCTTGCAACTTTTCTGTATGTTTAAAATTATTTCTGGGATCTGGATTTAAAAAAATTCATTGAGACTTCCTGTTAGTTCAGGGGATTTTTCCAGGTTTGCTTCCTATTCTTTACTTCGCACTCATCTGGATTGCCCAGTTTTTCAACTTGTTGGCTTTTTCTTGAATTCTCTTTTTCTTCCTAGCACCTTGGACTTACAAGTTGTTTGGATGGTTTGCCCCCAACTTTTTAAAAATTTTTGTGGTACTTGGAACTGAACCCAGCAGTGCTCACCACTGAGCTACATCCCCAGTCCTTAGTTTTGATTGTGAGACAGTGCCTCACTAAGTTGCCCACACTGGCCTCAAACTTGTGATCTTCCTGCCTCAGGCTCATGAGTAGCTGGTACTATACCACCTGGTATTGGCTAAGATTTTTGGAATTAGCTTCTCCAAAGGTACAGCCTTCTGGTCAGCTTCTCCTCCTTGTCCTTAAGCAACCGTAGCTCCTGATCAATTGACTTCTTGCTTGTAATGCTGAATCCAGGCTCTAAGCCCTGGAGGGATATCATATCCATTTTGTGGCATCAAAGCTTCTAACTACTACAGCCTCATCTCCCATTCCAGCTGTCCTGACTTTGGGAGGAATTATTTCACATATTGGCCCGTTATCTTTGTGTTCTTTGCTTGAGCCCTCATCCTGTTTTCTAATTAGGCTTCCTTTCTCCAGTCTTTATCTACTCCAGTCAGCTGCTCTCACCGTCATTAGTTCTCTCATATTACCTGTCTGATTAAACCTCTAATTGCTCTTTGTTGCCTTTCAAAGACCAACACAAGGAGATGGGGTGTAGCTCAGTGGTAGAGCATGTGCCTAACATTGCACAGGTCTTGAGTTCAATCCCTAGCCACCTCAAAAAGGGAGAAAACAAAAACTGACATAACCTACCTTATTAATTCCATACCCTTCTCCATGGAACCATAAGCTACTCCATGGCATGGACCATGCTTTTTCTTCTTTGCACCTTTAATTTCTAATACAGGGTCTGGCACACAGAAGATGCCTTATAGATATGTGTGGAATGGACAAATGACTCTGGCTGATAAACTGTTAACATTTTTTTACCACACCATATTCAAACATTATCTTCTATGATGGTCCTCTCTGACTCTCATTTTTTCCCTCACTAGATTGTAAGGTCCCTGAGGGGAAAAGGACCATTCATCTTCTATCTGGCCCCACTGTCTAGAGAAGTGTCAGGCATAGAGCAGGCACACAAGCAGTTTGTTGGATGAATGAATGAATGACATTAGAAAGAAGAAAATACTAGATTTTAAGAAGCTCCTTACATGCTGGGCCCCGGTGGCACACACTTATATGAGGTAGGAGAACTGCAAGTTCTAGGCCGCCTGGGCAACTTAGTGAGACCCCATCTTAATAAAAAAGTAAGAGGGCTGGGGATGAAGCTCAGTGGTAGAATGCTTCTGTGTTCAATTCCCAGTAACAAAGGTAAATAAGTAAATAAATAAATAAATGAACAACCTCCCTGCATAATGAGACAGATTAAGGAAATGATCAAAGAACAATGAAAATTGAGACCAACAAGTAAATAAGGAACAAATAAGTAAATGATCTAAGTAGTCAGACAATGATGCAGAATGAAGATAATATGGGAGTCACTCAGGAAAGGCTCCCCTAAGGGTAAATTTTGAGGTATGTTTGAAAAGAGGAAAGAGACGTAACTTGGAAGAGTAGGAGATGAGAGTTGGCTTGAACCAAGGCAAGGTAAATAGTGTTCTTGAAGTTTGCTTTTGGAGCAGGATCTGTTCATCCCCAGCCTCAGATTTCTGCCTTTTCCCTGGCTTACCAAGCAGGCATGTTCACTCACTCCTCATGTCTTGATGTTTCCAGGGTCAGCCCAATGTGGGGACTTTATGTTCTCTAAACAGTAAGAAGGAAGTTTCTGTGAAAATAAGCAAACAAAACTGCCCTGTGGGATTGAACACTTTTGCTAACCCTAGTCCTCTAGGGAAATAAACTTCCCTGTTCCCAATAAAATGGAACTACTCCCAGTGTCATTAAGCCAGGGAGAAACCCAAATTACTTCCCTTAAAAGGGACCATAAGAACATTTACCAAAAGAAAAAAGAAAAATTTTTTTTGAGGAGGCGGGAATTCAAGGAAATCTAGGATGTATGAGAGATCTGAGAAATAGAAATGGATAACAGAACCCTGTTTCAGCCACATCTGTTCTCCTCAAAAAGTATATGCAAATATTCATGATTCTGGACAGTCTTTCCCCAGTCCTTTTAATTTTTAGACAGTGTCCCACTAAATTGCTGAAGGTCTCACCATGAGGCTGGCCTCAAACTTGGAATCCTCCTGCCTCAGCCTCCCCAGTCGCTGGGATTGCATACATGCACAAGCACCCCGGACTCTTTCATTTTCTTCTTGCTAAATTGATCAGGTTGACCTCAAATTTGAATTTGCGATGCTCCTGCTTGCAAGTTTGTGCTCCTGTCACTTTCTAGGGTTCAGGTCATGGGTGCCTCTCGCACTTGTGGGATGCAACAAATGAATGGATTATATTAGTTTCCCTAAAATATTTCCCACTTTGCACAGAATATTTTACACAACTGGCGGTGCATCGACAGAATCTCGAGGCTGGGAGACAGCAACCGTCTTTCTATTAGGATAAGCTAGTTTTCAAGTAGTGCCCGTTTTCTCAAGAACGTTGTGCCCAATGCATTCTGCTTCCTGAACACCAGACTTACTACCTTCTGGTAGAGGCAAGAAAATTATGATGTTGGCATTCGCTCATTGCACGTTTAGAGAGAGCGCATTCAGAGCACAGCTATTTTCTTTCACCTCCTAATGCAAATACAGATTCTCAAGGTGGCAATCGGAGAGATCCCTACAGGGCATTTGATGTACGGGAAGGCTTCCACTACATCCATCCAGTACATGGATGTCACGCTGCTAGGGCGTCTCTACGTGGCAACGAAACATGAAAGCCTAAATGGAGGTAATTCCTCACCCCCAGAAAAGTTTCCCGGGTAGTCACTGCCTCTCTGCTAGCTGCTCAGTCTCTGGGGTATACACTAAACTACGGTGATGTCACACTGGCTGGGATGACATTTTACAGCTGGATCCCCTACTGGCACCTGTAAATCACACTGAGTCTGCGGTGCGGAGGGGCGGAGGAGGAGTCCTCCGCACTCGGTCCAAGCTGGCTCCCCACGGAGGTCCTCCCATTCCCACTGCCATCGGTACTATGCGGTCGTTCTAGTCCGCCCGCTCCTCCGCACTTCCGCCTCAGTAGGTGTCATGGCGCCAGGCGGGTGGATGGTTCCGGCGAGGCGGGGCTGGCCGGATAGGGGCGGTCGCTCGGGGCTCCGCTCGTCGGGTCTGGCGACAACGGCGGCTGCGGAGTGAGGGGCCCGGCTGTGGCCCCGGACGGCAGCAGGAGGCCGAGGCGGGAGCGCGCAGGGCTGAGGCGGCGGCGGCGGCGGGAAGGGGCCGGGTGGCGGAGCGGGCGGGAGGCTGGCGAGGCTCCCCCCGCGGGACGGGCGCGGGGACGGCTCCGGGGGGCGGGGGCCGGAGCCCGAGCCGGCTCGCGCGGGGGGTATGATGACCCGGCGGCGGGGCCCCGGATCTCGTCTCCTCCGCCGCCTCCTCACGGCAGCCCCTACTCGCGGCTGAGAACCAGACACACCGGCGGTGAGTCAGGTCGGGCGGGAGGGGGCCGTGGTGGGGAGCGACCTCCCATCCGCGCCCCGAGGCGGGGCCGGCCCGGCCGCGGGCTCTGTTCGGGCGCCCGGCCTGCGGGGGGCGCTTCGCTCAGTCGCCCCGGCCCGGCACCGGGCGCCGCTTAGTGCGGCCCGGCCGCTCGCGAACACGGAACGGGATTGCGTTCGCGGGGAAGTAGGCAGGCTACGAGCTGGTTGGCGGGGCAACTCCCCCTGCCTCCTGCCACTTCTCTTCTGGGCGTGTTGTTGTCCTCAAGTGACAGGGGGACGCCTTGCATCTCCTTGCTCGGCCGGTTTTTTTCCCCCTCCGGCTGTTGTGGCAGGTTCCCAGTGTGTGACTTGTGCGTGTGTATTTCACAGCTCTGCTTTTCGCGGTGGTTAGGGGTTATTTGTGCTTTTGGGGACCAGGAAGCGGTTTCTGGAGAAGACGGTGGTGGTGGGGCGGGTGTGGAAGCTTTTCTGTCCTCTCCGCTTATGTTCTGTAATCGTTACGTTTGTAATTTGTAACGATGGTGGAGACTACATGGGACCAGCCCTCTTAATGTGTCTATGCAAGGCAAATGTGGAGGTCTGGCTTATACAGAAACTTTTGCTGCCTGCCTGTCGCCACTTTCAAAGCTTTGTTAAAAAAAAAAAAGAAAGAAAGAAAGAAAAGAAAAGAAAGAAAACGGAAAAGGGAAACAACTAAAACTCTTGGGTAAGGCCCACACTATTCGCAGGTTTGTGGGGAATTAGTCCCTTTTTATGCCTAGCAACCCAGACCTAAGGCTCGTCTCCAGGAGCGCTGGTTTAACCTCCAGTTTGTTGTGGTGACGAACCTTGAGCAATGGCCTGTGTTTATACTGGGCGCGCGTTCCTTCCTGTTTGGGGAGGGGGCTGAAAAAGGAAAGGAGAAAAAAATCCCAAGCTCCAATAAGTCTTTTCTCTACTTAACCGATTCAGTTCTAGAGAGACTCATTTTAAGGTAGTCTTGGATGTTCTTTCTTTCGGTTAATGACACTGAGAATTCTCAGTAATTGCATCAAAATGTTAGTTTTACCTACAGACTTTTCTGCCTCAATCTGTCCTTTATCTTATTTGTTTCTTAGTAACTGATGGAAACAGCAGCGTGGCTTCCTCCTTCAGTGAAGTGGGGCTAAATTAAGTGGCTGATGCCCTCAGCAAAACCTACAATTTTGCTCTTGTTTGTGTGAAGCTATTTTTGATTCCTGGCCTTTAAGATTTTGTGTGTGTGTGTGTGTGTGTGTGTGTGTGTAAGATTATAGAGAATGCAAACCATTACCAGCTTTTTTCATACAGAAGCCTAAAGCTTTCTGTAAAACATTAAAACGTCTACTAGCAAGTCATTTTACCTAATCATTGTTACTCAGCTAGTGATTTTGGATCTTTGCATGCAGTTTATCTTAGGGTTTTGTGTTATTACTGGGTAAGATGAAAGATGTCATTGACTTTAAGATATGGTTCTTGGCTTGAAGGATATTTTGGTGAAGTACTTGAGGCTGAAACTGGAGGCAGCCAAGGCAGTGAAGCTTCTGAGGAGTGAAATGGTGAATGAGATCTTATAAATATTCTGGCTCTGGTTGACAAGTAGGTATCTTCACAAACAGTTTTCCATTGTAGTTTTGTGGATGTTAAGGTATTATGATTAGTAACAAAATTTTAAACCAAACCAGAACTTTCTCCTAAAAAAAAAAAAGATAATGTCAAAGTTCACTATTCTCCAAAAAATAGAATTCTTTCATTCTGTTTTTGTTTTTATAAGCACAGCTCCATCAGTGGTTTGTTGGTAGACATCAGTGAGGCAAACCTGCTTTGTGAACTTCTCACACTTAGAACTTGTGCAGCTTGTTAGTTATGTATTATTAATTTTAAGTAATTTTGTAAACATAGCTGCTTGATTTGCCATCTGCCCTTTTGTTTTCATTTTTATGACTGTGTAACAGCAGTCTATGTTTTTAAAAATCTTTTTCTGTTAATTCCTCTTCAGTTTCTTCCCTTATATTTCATGCCCTTGTGAACACAAGTTATCAAGATTGTTTTGTTTCAACTGCCACTTCAACAATCACTGATTTGCTTTGTGGTTCCATCTATTTATTTATTTTAAAGGAATACAGGATCTTGCTGTATTGACAGACTGACCTCAAACTCTTGGCCACAGTGATCCTCCTGCTTCAGCCTCCCAAATATCTGGAATTGTAGGCATGTGCTACCATGCCTGGCTTGGTTCCTTTTTGATGTTGTCCCTAATCTTCCTTTTACTTGTTGAAATCCAGCTCCTAGATGGCTAATGTATTTCTATAGTGCATAATTTGGCACTTAAAAGATTTACGTGCCTTATTTTTTTTCGTGTGTGTATGTGTGTCTTAGTCTTATCAACTCAGCAACATTCCAAGGTTATTGAAGGTAGAAAAACTTGGTTGTATTTCTTTTGGATTCTTTAAGGGCACCTGGTACATTGCTTTCCCAGCATGCTGACTGAAAAAAGAATCAGAAGACTTGAATTCTTTGCCAACATTGCTCCTCATTAGCTTTGTGTAAAACTCTTTTGGCCTTCTTGAATCTTCTTTTTTCTGTCTTGGAATTAGAGGATTTTAGAACAGATCTTTTAAGGTCCCTTTTAGCTATAAAAGTCCTGTATTTTTTTGTTTTTTGCTTTTTTGTCAGTGTCTTCTGTTCTAATCAAACCATCTTACTCTATAAAATCTTTCATTTTTCTTTCTTTTTAAAATTTTTTACTTTTTTGGTACTGGAAGTTGAACCCATGGGTACTTTACCATTGAGCCACATCTCCAGTGCTCCACCTTGGACCTTTTTTTTAATTTTTGAGATAGGGTTTCGCTAAGTTGCTTGGACCCTCACTGAGTTGCTGAGGCTGGAATTGAAATTATGATCCTCCTGCCTCAGCCTCCCAAGTGACTGAGATTATAGGCATGTACAGTGGTGCTTGGCTCTTTATTTTTTATTTTTGAGACCAGATCTCTCTAAATTGCTGGGGCTGTTCTTGAACTTGTGATCTTCCTTCCTCAGCTTCCCATGTTGCTAGGATTGCGTGTGTGCCACCATGTCTGTCATTTTTGTACATCCCTTGGCATACTGGCAAAAGTCATCTCATATTCACCACCTCCCCCCCGTACTGAATAATTGAACCTAGAGATACTCTACCTCTGAGCTATATCCCCAACCCTTTTTTTTTTAATTTCGAGACAGAATCTGTCTGATTTGTCCAGGCTGGCCTAGAACTTGCAGTCTTCCTGCCTTAGCCTCCTGAGTAGCTGGGATTACAGGCATGTACCACTGCGCATGGCGTCATTTTTCCACCTCCTATTTGCCAAACCTGGTTACCTGTTTTCCTTCCACCTGTGCTGGCTGATCCAAGCAGGTCCTCTTAGCATTATGTACATTTCATATTGATATCTGCTTTGCTGATTTGACCTTTGTCTTATGCTGGAAACTTCTCAAGTTTTTAAATTTTAAACTATATAGATCTTCTAGACTATCTTGTGCACATACTAAAATATTCCCTTCTTATTAACACAAGCACCTATTTTTGTTTAGTTGCTATAGATTTGTCATTACAAATGAATCTATGTGAACTATTGAAATTTAGGGGGAAAAAAAAGTCCTGCCTAGAAAGCAGTTTACCTGAACATTAAAAATTTATTTAAACGGCTGAAGTTACATAGAATTGTAGACTGTACTGGCAATTGCCACCACCTTATCCCACACCCTATTTTTGCAATACCAGTTGGGGAACTGGCTTGTCATACAGTTGCATATGAAGGAAGTAAGTACTAGAGGAAAAGGGGTGCAGAACTTTGATTCAAATAGTGTTTGTAGGATTTCCAGATTACTTTTTTCTTCAGTATTACTGTATTTAGAACACTAATGATATATTATCTTGTAGACAAGAGACTAATTTCTGTGTTATCATGTGTTTCTCTCCTTCTCTTTTTTTGTACTGGGGATTGAACCCACAGCACTTTACCTCTGAACCACATCCCCAGCCCTTAATTTTTTAGTTTTTTAAATTTTGAGACAGGATCTTGCTATGTTGATAGGGCCTCACTAAAATGATGAGGCCAGCCTGGAACTTGCAGTCCTCCTGCTGCAGCCTTCTGAGTCACTGGGATTACAGGTGTGCACCACCATGCCCAATTTTATCATATATTTCTTTTCTTTTTTTTTTTTTTTTATTGGAACCAGGGATTGAACTCAGGGACACTCGGCCACTGAACCACATCCCCAGCCCTATTTTGTATTTTATTTAGAGACAGGGTCTCACCGAGTTGCTTAGGGCCTCCTAAGTTGCTGAGGCTGGCTTTGAACTTGTGATCCTCCTGACTCAGCCTCCCAAGTTGCTTGGATTACAGGCGTGCACCATCACGCCCGGCCTCATGTATTTCTTTAATTTAGTCAGATGACTTCTGAGATGTTCTTATATTATATATGGGGAAGTAATATGATCAATTTTATAATCATTTATTCTAGCCAATATTGGCATGTGCTATATAACAGCCATTGTGAGAGATGCTGGTGATAATTTTAAAAAAAGAAAAGAAAGAAAGGGGGAAACAACTGTGACATGCCACTGCTCTGCTATTGAGGATTGTCCTTATAGAACTTTCAGTTTATATGGGAAGTCAGGTTTTGAATAAATAATACAAATGGTCATTCTTAAAATATAGATTGGCCTATGAGTCACTATCTGGTCTGGTCCCGACTGCCTCAATAGGTCCCATTTCTACTGTTTTCTCCATTGTTCAGTTCGATTTACATTTATCTCCTCTTCAGATAGGCCATGGTTGTGTCTATCTTTGCATTACCTGTTCTTTTTCTCCTCCTTGTCAGTTAAGTCTCAGCTTAAGTGCTTCTTCCACACAAGGCATTTCCTGACCGTTATCTCTACCACATCATTGTTTGTTTTCCTCATAGAACTTATCCCTAGCTGATGTTTTCTTGGAGTTGTATGTGTCTGTCTGTCCCCAGTAGAATGTAAACTCTAGAAGATAAGAAATCTTGTCCATTTTGAATACCACTGTTATCTCTATGTCTAAAACAGTTCCTGACAGCCAGTAGGTCCTCAGTAAGTTTATTTAAGAAATAAATAGGTAAGTGTATGCGTAGTAAGTATAAAGAAGTGGTAGAGGGTGCTTTGGGAGACTTTACCAGGAAACTAAACTAATATGAAGTGACCCTGGGGAAGGCTTCTCTGAGTATATTTGCCAGCCTAATGCTGTCAAAACAGTAATCAAGCTGAAGGAAAATAGTTTCTCTTTCATAACAACTTGAAGTAAGTGTTTTAGGTTAAAGTGATTGTTCCAGGTTGGCAGTCAGCTCAGCTCTACATGATCATTCAGGGATACATGCTCCTTTCATCTTGTTGCTCTGTCTTTCCTTGGGTGTTGTTTCTTGGTGGAAGCTGGATCTCCATGGGTTCTGCTGGAACTATATGAAAAGCTCGCCCATTTATCACTTTCCATTGGTGAGAAGGACTGGTATATATAGTCCATTTGGGGATGAAGAGGGGAGAGTAGATATTGATCAAACAGCTTCTGCCACACTACAGAATTGAACTTTAAGTGCAGACTGGAAGGATAAATAGAAATTAGGAAAAGGCTCAGAGGGGAAAATAAAATTCACAAAGGGAACAGTATGTATGAAGGAAGTAGGACAGGAGAAAGCAAGGCCTACTCTAGGTATCAGAGAAACAGTACAACTGGAAGAGAGTGCCTGGGGAAAAGAGTGGATGAAACAAGGCTACAAAAATATTCATGGACTAAATCATGCAAGACTTGGTAGCACAAATTAGAGCTTTTGAACTGTATCCTAAGGTTAAATGTGGATCTGTGGGGAGCAGAGATGCATTTTCCCCCAGATGTTCCTTTTTAAAAGCTTGGGTGAAGAATAAATCAGAGAGGGGAGCTTAGAAAGGAGGCTTGAGGGTACAATTAAGGAGAGACCAATTGGGTTGTTTAAAAGTAGTCTAGAATTTTGCAGTAGGAGTGGAGAAAACTGAGTGAAGTAGAGAGATATTTAGGTGTTCTGGTGAAAGAATTTTCTTCCCAAATGTGTTTTTTGTGTTTTACAAAACACATACTTTTATTTGCCTTATGATAATACTGTGTATTATCAGAGTGTGTGCTGGAGAATACATACTTCTGTGTACGTGGCAGCCAAGGACAAATGCTAGGGAAGAAATCAGTATATAGTACTGATTTTATGTTATGTAGGTCACTAATTATTAAATTGTGTCAAAGAGACAAAGATGATACTGAGCAGAAGCAGCAGGAAATTATTATAGGTATGTTGGGGGAAAGATGGAAGGTCTTGAGGATTAAGGACAAAACATTGAAAAATTATTAACTTGGTTGTTATGCCCAACCATGTCATTCAGGATCATTTGAATGCTTATCAGTCTGCCTATAGTACTTTTAAGTACACCCAGTAAATGATGTTAAATTGATGTGACCATGCCAGGAATGGGGGAGCTGTTAATTTGACTATTTTGGAAAGCTGTGTATTCTAGTGTGACTCAATTTTATTTTTAGTAGTAAGTACAAGTACCAATAGTACTATCAGTTCTAGTTTGGGATTAATGCATTGGGCAAATTTGTCATCATATTGAGATGGTTAAGTCCTTGAGATTTTAAATGAAAAGATCATTCATTGCTGGAGTCAAGAGGTACCACATTTTCAGGAAATCATAAATGACATAATTTGTTGTTAATATGAGTTGAAAATATTTGTAATTTGCTTAACAGAGTTGTGTGCATAGTAAAATTTCCACAGATTTTAATTCTGTTCCACATTTTTGTTTGGGAGATCTTTGCCTAGGAAGATAATTGCCTTTCTATTTGGAAAGGCATATTTTGGAATATGTATCTTTGTCCTGAGTCAAGAAATTGCTGTTTTAACCTTAATTTCAGAGTGGAATATAAATAAGACTATTGATTTTTCTAGGCCACTTTGATTCTGTTTTCTTCTCACCTTGTTTTAGCTGAGTTCGGAATGAGTGTCAGCCACATTTTAAGAGTCCTGATGGTGAGATGTGGACTGACTTTCATATAGCACACCCTTGCTGAGGGAAGGCCAGTGAAATTCTGGGTTGTTCTTTTCCCTTGGGTGGATTACATTTGTCTTTCTGAGTACAAATTCTGTTCATTTGTATAGAAAAATGTCCCGGAACTTGTGTTTCTGCATTGTGCAGTATGAAGATTCCAAGTCATCAGTCTCTCTTGTTTATTGGATAGAAAGTTAGCAGTAACATTACTCTGGTAAATGTAATATTTTCAAAGAATATCTAGTTATGAACATATTTTTTTAAATGTTATATTTCATGAGTTCTTTTCAGTGTTACTATAGTACTGAAAATAAAATATTGGTATGACTGCTATTCCTAGACAGTTTTGCTGCAAAGTGCAAATTTTGTATTCAGATTCTTTCACTAAATATTTTTAGTGACATGAAAGTTATTTTCATGTTTTCTGACGCATTGTTAAAATTAGCAGCTTTGTTCATTTGGTTAAATTTTCTGACAAGAAATACTTCTGCATACATTTTATTTTATTTTATTTTATTTTATTTTAATTAATTAATTAATCTATTGGAACGGGGATTCAAGCCAGGGTGCTTTACCCCAGCCCTTTTTATTTTTTATTTTGATACAGGGTTTCACGAAGTTGCTTAGGGCCTTGCTCAGTTGCTGAGTCTGGCTTTGAACTTGTGATACTTCTGCCTTAGCCTTCAAGTTGCTGGGATTACAGATGTGCAGTACTGCACCTGGCTTGCATGTTTTTTTCATTAAATTTTGTAAAGGAACTACTTGGTTTCAGACTTCTTATATTTGGTATTATGTCAGTGGTGATGTAGGTAGAACAGGATGATTTGTATATTTGTAGTCCTGTAGTAAAATTACACTGACCTTAGCTTTTAATTTATGCTTTTTTTTGTTGAGTGTTCATATAAATTATGGAAACTCTTGCTTAAAGTAAATCCCACTCACATTTTAGAAATGAAGGTTGAGGTTATGTTCTTTTTTCCAGGTGACTAGTCTAATGCAGATGGTTCTTAATTGTAGTCAGTCACAAAGAAATGTACACATTGCTTTTTGATGTTCTGTAATATTCTTTGTCATGTTTGCTTTCTTTTTAGTTGTCTGTGTATATTCTCTCATGACTAGTAAAATTATACTCTGTGTATTGGAGTGGGGACTTCTTCCATATGTTAAGGACCATGCAGATAAAGGAAACGTGATTTAAAGAAAACACAAAACCAAACCCAACTTAAGCATTTGAAAATAACTGCAGTTTAATGTGAGTGGTAGGGAATTATAGAGGATATGAAGTTGATAGGCAGGAATTGGGTCTTTCATCCAACAAATATTAAGTGTTAATAGTTTATGATAAACTCTGATGATACAAGTGAAGAATAAAACAGACAGTAACTGTCCTCATGGAATTTTTACTGTGACTGGGCATATGATCTTAAATAAACAGTTATAAGGAATGAACAGGGAATGCATGATGGTGGTGGGGATGATTGTAGGGAGTGCATGTTTGTAACAGAGGTGTCAGGGAACAGCCAGGGATGTGGTGGCCCCATGCCTATAATCTTAGTGATTCAGGAGACTGAAACAGGAGGATTGCAAGATCAAAGCCAGCCTGGACAACTTACTGAGACACTGTCTCAAAATAAAAAGGTCTAGGGTTACAGGTCAGAGATAGTGTACCCCTGGGTTCAATCCCCAGTACTGTGGGGTGGTGGGGTGTCAGGGAACAGTAGTCCCAACAGAAAGTCTTCCAACACATTAGAGGGCCTGGAGTTCAGAGACTATGGAGTAGTCTTGCAAGAACTAAAGGGTAGAGTGGAAAAAAGTGGTCAGATGTTGGAAGACAGCAAGCAAATTTTGGAGAACTGGTCAAGGCAGGTCGAAGATTTCGAACTTTTTGCTCAAAAAAATGGAAAACTTTGGGGAGGGGAGAAGGGTGGTCAAGAAGGAAGAATAGTTATCTGACTTGCATTGTTTAAAAGCAAAGATCCTGAGGGCATTTAAGGCAATTAATTTGGTGACTATTGGCAGTTTGAACTAGAATGGTGCCAGTAAGAGTAGAGAAAAATGGCTGATTTGAAATATACTTAGGAGAGAGAAATAATAAGATATAGATTAGATGTGGAGAAAGAGGGAGAGGAATGAGACAGGATGATAATAATTAAACATGTGTCAGGCCCTTTACATGTAGTAAGTCATTTAATTCTTAGAATAATCACGAGGTAGCTACTGTTATTACCATTTTATGCATTAGGATACTGAAGCTCATTGCCTCCCTGATTTTTGGCTTGAGGCATTGGGGTATGCAGTGTCATCTCATAATTGAGATAGAGAACTGGGGATGGGGTGGAGGCTCATAAATTTAATTTTGGAAATGTTGAATTTCAGGTGCTTGTAAAATAAATTGCAATATTAAGTGGGCATTTGGATATTATGGATTGGAGTTCAAGAGAAGTCTGGATTAGAAATAGAGATATTGGAATCTTTTGCAGATAACTAATCCTGGGTAGTACTTACTGAAAAGGGGAAAATGTGGAGCAAAAGAAGGGGTGTTAAAATAGAGCTTCAAGATCTCTGAAGGTCAGATGGTTGAGGAGGGAGCAGATAAATATGGAATGGCTTATATGCTATGTCAAATGTTATTAGGGTTTTTTTTCTAAAAAAGAAACAATAACAACAACAAAAAAAATTGGGCTTAGTCCTTGGGCTTATTTTGTTTGAGATATCTATGGGATACTCAGGATAGCTGACCTGTTCTCTTTTCTTCTCCCTGTACTTTTCTAAGATTAATTTTCCTCAATCAAAAGATGTTGTCTAACCTTGTCATCAACCTGATTACTTCTGGTCAGTTTATCAGTGTACCTTTTCAGGTGTAGTAGACAGGACTGAAAACTTTTTTTTTAAACACTGTTTTATGTATGACCTGCACAGAGTGAAAGCCTTCGCTTTGTCCAGTACATTCTGAACACTATTTCTGTGAATGTAGGTTAATTAGCTTTTGAAAGGGGAACATTATTACATCATGTTTCTTGTATCAACTTAAGTGTTTTCATATATGCTGTCACTAAGACTTGTGGTCTGATTCTTCCTTTCTCTCCATGTAGGTATGGCATCACAGCTGCAGGTGTTTTCGCCCCCATCAGTGTCGTCGAGTGCCTTCTGCAGTGCGAAGAAACTGAAAATAGAGCCCTCTAGCTGGGATGTTTCAGGACAGAGCAGCAACGACAAATATTATACCCACAGCAAAACCCTCCCAGCCACACAAGGGCAAGCCAACTCCTCTCACCAGGTAGCAAATTTCAATATTCCTGCTTACGACCAGGGTCTCCTCCTCCCAGCTCCTGCAGTGGAGCATATTGTTGTAACAGCAGCTGATAGCTCTGGCAGCGCAGCTCCGTCAACCTTCCAAAACAGCCAAACCCTGACTCACAGAAGCAACGTTTCTTTGCTTGAGCCATATCAAAAATGTGGGTTGAAAAGAAAAAGTGAAGAAGTTGACAGCAACGGTAGTGTGCAGATCATAGAAGAACATCCCCCTCTCATGCTGCAAAACAGGACTGTGGTGGGTGCTGCTGCCACAACCACCACTGTGACCACAAAGAGTAGCAGTTCTAGCGGAGAAGGGGATTATCAACTGGTCCAGCATGAAATCCTTTGCTCTATGACCAATAGCTATGAAGTCTTGGAGTTCCTAGGCCGGGGGACATTTGGACAAGTGGCTAAGTGCTGGAAGCGGAGCACCAAGGAAATTGTGGCTATTAAAATCTTAAAGAACCACCCCTCCTATGCCAGACAAGGACAGATTGAAGTGAGCATCCTTTCTCGCCTAAGCAGTGAAAATGCAGATGAGTATAATTTTGTCCGTTCTTATGAGTGCTTTCAGCATAAGAATCATACCTGCCTTGTGTTTGAGATGTTGGAACAGAACTTATATGATTTTCTGAAGCAGAACAAGTTTAGCCCACTGCCACTCAAGTACATCAGACCAATCTTGCAGCAGGTGGCCACAGCCTTGATGAAGCTGAAGAGTCTAGGTCTGATTCACGCTGACCTTAAGCCTGAAAACATAATGCTTGTCGATCCAGTTCGTCAACCCTACCGAGTGAAGGTCATTGACTTTGGTTCTGCTAGTCACGTTTCCAAAGCTGTGTGTTCAACCTACCTACAGTCACGTTACTACAGGCAAGTAGAAAATATTGAAAATCGTATGTGAGGCTAGAGAGCTGTCCTTATATTTAACATTTATTACAAAGACTTTTAACAGTGAATAGTAGAAATAGGATGTGTTTTAGCTCATTACATAGGTATGTGGCATTCTTGTATGTAACATTATTTTCTTTCTGAAATTTTAACACTAGAAAAATTAGCTCAGTCTGATTTAGAAGGTTACTAGCTGAATTATACTAACATCTGGTTTTTCCTTTACCACCATTATACTTAATTTTCCTATTTTAAGGTGTCTTTAAGTGTACTTATTTGTAATGAATTTGGGTATATGCTGCTATATTCTCTAAGCTCATATCTTGGCAGATAAAATGCCTTGGGAATAACTCCAGGTTTAACTCTAGTAACATTTTATTCTTTTACATTTCTTTCTTAGGTAACAGTGAGAATTAGATTAGATATTATTATGGTCTCTTCCTATTGTAACATTCTCTATAATACTTTGAACTTATTTGGTTATCCTAGAATGGCCTTGGCCCAAGTTACTTACACTTTAGTGATTTTTATTTCTTGATTGATAACTGTAATGTAGCTACCTTTTTAATGTATAGTAATTATTGGAACAGTACTTAAATGCTGATAATATACATATATAAGTTTGTCTATACCATAACCGAGGTTCTTTTTAAATGTGTTGTTATTTCTTAGCACTACCTTTAGCTACTTCTTAATTTTAAGGAATTTGATATTTAATTTAATAGTCATGCATCAAATACAGGTCATGTAAGCATTCAATCAAAAAATGAAATGGGCAGTGGTATACCACATGTCTAGAATGAATCAGGCCCTGAATTTGATTCTCATTACCACCAAAAAAGGAAGAAAGAAATGAAACAATCAACAAAAAATAGATAACTACAAAATATATCTGTAAGGGAATATATCCAACTTGACAAATGCCTTTAGCTGGGGAAGTAGACATTCTGAACAAGAATTCTATATGTGTGAAAATAACACATGAGTATTTTAGCCCATACAAAGACTCAGAAAAAAAATTGCCATCTACATAATTTTTTAAAACTGTAAAACCTGTGTTGACATATTTACCATTTTTAGTTTTGTACTGTGTTAGATAACTTTCCATTACTGTGACAGAATACCTGAGAGAAACAGCTTGTACACAGGGAAGATTTATTTTGTCTCATGGTTGTAGAGGTTTCAGTTTTAGGTTGCTTTGTCTGGTCACTTTGCCAGTGCCAGGGCAGAACATGATGGTTAGGAACACAGTGATGGAGCTTAATTATTCATCTCATGTTAATTGGGAAGCAGAGAGAGGGCCAGGGAAAAAGGAAAGCATTCAGTTTCCATTATCCCCTCAAGGGTAGGCTCCCAGTGGCCTAACTTCCTTCCACTAGGCGGTGCTTCTTAAAGGTCCTACCATCTCCCAGTAGTGCTATCACCAGGGTACAAAACCTTTAACACATGAGCCTTTGATGGATAGTTAAGATCTAAATCATAACAGATAGTGTTCACTGGTATTAAGTAATTCACAGTGTTGTGTAATCATCCTCACTATCTATTAAATCCATTACAGTGCTTTTTTAAAAAAAAAAAAAAAAAGAAATGAAGCCATCAACACTGTTTATTTGTCACCCAAAACAAACTCTGTAGCCATTAAGTAGTAGTTCCTATTCTCCCCTTTTTCCTATCCCCAGTAATCTCTATTTGATTTTGTCTCTATTAATTTACCATTCTAGATGCTGCGTACAAATGGAATCATACAATGTTTTTTTCTTCTGTGTCTCATGTATTCCACTTAGCACTAAGCATAATGTTTTTGAGGTTAATCTATGTTGTAGCATGTATGTTAACTTTATTCCTTTTTATGGCTAAATAATATTCCATTGTATGTATATCCACGTTTTGTTTATCCATTCATCTGTTGATAGACACTTGGGTTTTTACCAACTTTTGACTATTGTGGGTAATGCTGTGAACATTTCTGTACAAGTCTATTAAGTCCTTTTTTTCAATTATTTTAGCTTGGAGTGAAATTGATGGGTCATATGGTAATTCTATGTTTAACTTTCTGAGGTGCCACCAAACTGTTTCCCACATCTTTTTTTTTTTTTTTTGAGGTGCTGGGGATTGAACCCAGGGGCCTTGTGCTTGTGAGGCAAGTACTCGACCAACTGAGCTATATCCCCAACCCTGTTTCCCACATCTTAATGACATTATCTTTTGTTTTTGTTTTGGTTCTGGGGATTGAACTCAGGGGCACTCACCCATTGAGCCACATCCCCAGCCCTTTTTTTTAATTTTATATATTTAGAGACAGGATCTCACTCAGTTGGTTGGTGCCTTGCTAAGTTGCTGAGGCTGACTTTGAACTCATGATCCTCTTGCCTCAGCCTCCCAAGCCACTGGGATTACAGGCATGTGCACCTGTGTCCAGGGACATTGTCTTTTAATTCATACTTATTTATTTTTATCTTTTTGTAGTTTTATAAAACCATGCCATTTTTTTTTTACTTGAGACAAGGTAAGAAAAGCCTTTGGTTTTTGGTTTCATGCTGCCATAAGGCAATCTTGGCTAATTTTCAGATTTTCACTTTCACTTATTTATTTATGCCTTTAGAATTTTAGATTCCAGCTATAGTTGCTTTTAATACTCGGCTTTGATGAATCCCACCTCTGTTGTATATTGTTGTATTTTGTGCACTAAGGGAAGTTCAGCTCAGCATCCCCTTCAGAGTACTGAAGGAGATCAGATGGTGATCACAGCTGAAGGATGAGGGCTATCAGCTTTCAGAATCTTTAATCGGTGCCTGCAGGTGTTCTTTAACTACTTGTGTGCCTTGTCAAAGATATGTAACAGAATTTTTCTTTTGTTTTTGCAGGGGTAGGGGTGGAACTCAGGTCCTTGTGCATGCTAGGCCAGTGCTGTACCACTGAGCTACATCCCCAGCATAACAGCAGTTTTTAAATGGATAAAGGGAGAGCAAAGAGAATTATTATTTCCTTTTTGATGGAATTTTCACTTCAAGGCTATACAAGATTTGAGGGTGTAAGAGATTTGTTTAGTTTTCTCTAATGTGCAGTTCATTTGAATAATTTTCAGTATTAGGTTGCTGATCTTTGTACCCTTTCTTTAACCTTTTAATTTAAACTGTCATTTGAGCTTAACAATGTTTCCTATATGTCTCATGCATTTTGGACATAATAATTTTAAGTTGAGCTAATTTTAGCTCTTATAAAACAGGAGTTCTTTCTGTTTATTGCAAGTAATTACTATGTATTTTGAAGTTCAGCAATCCATGACTTAACTGTGTTTAGGTTTTAACATGTGCATGTGTTGTTTCACAGTAATATTTGATACTAGGCCTAAGGCAGATGAATAGCAGCTCAGGCATTTCTTCCTTACCACTTGTTGTATTCTGTATGGGCAGTGGTCCTCTTAAGTTTCTTTCCTGTTGTTTTGTTGCAGTTATAGAATCTGGCTGCCTTTTCTTTCAGAAAACCTCTGTGAAATCCTTTTGGCTGGCAAATCATTCTGGCTCCAAACCTAGCCTTCTTTCTTACCCTCCTTTTTAGATTATGTTGTTTTGTCTTGCTAATAGATGCCAAAAGATTTTCATTTGGTAGAAACTTGCCATAGAGCTATCTCTGTTGGCCATGGGCATGGCTATGTGATTCTGGCAATAGAAGCAATATACTTTATTTTCTGGCCTACTGTAAATGTACAATGTGAACATGCAAGAAAAGTTGCCATTTTTGGGGGGTTGAGTTTTAGGGAAAAAGGTTTGCCATACTCACAAGCTCAATGCTTTTCCATTCTTATTTATTTATTTGTGGTATTGGGGATTGAACCCAGGGGCACTCTACCACTGAGCTCTATCCCCAACCCTTTTTAAAATTTTATTTTGAAACAGTATCTCAATAAGTGCTGAGACTGGTCATGAACTTGTGATCCTTCTGCCTCAGCTTCCTGAGTTGCTGGGATTTCAGGTGTGTGCCGCCATGCCCATCATAATGCTTTTCCATTCTGAACAAACTAATCAGCCTTTATTTCAAGCTAAGATCACTATTATTTAGGGAAGGATAAAAATCTAGAGAAGAAAAGTCTAGCTTAATGTTTAGACAACAGCAATCTAATTTCCTCTAACAGGAAAACTACAGTTTCAACTAAGCCACGGATTCAGGAAGTTAGACTTAATGTAACATTTCTGATCTGGCAAGTAAGTAGATTTGATGCATCTGAAATGGGAAAAAAGAAACAAGAATATTCATGAAAATGACCAGAAAATGATTTGTGGTCGTAAGCCATCCTAACCTTGGCTTGATTTGGGTGCCAGTGAAATAAAACTTAATGATCTTGAAGGAACTTTTCAATACAAAGTTTAAAGTTAGGAATCCAAAAGGCAGGGATTGCTGTTTCAACCACTTGGCAATAGTAATTAGAGCCTGTTTAGTGTTTGTTTTTGAGGATGGGATGTATTGTCAAAGAAGAGACTACTATGTCCAAAGCACAGTTAATGCCATTTTCCTACCGAAGTGAATACTGTCAGGTTTTTTGTTGTTGCTTTTAGCTTTCTCTTTTCTGTGTTGAGTAGATAATCTTTTTAATTGCTCAGTTGTTAGAATGTTAGAATTGGAAAGGGACCTAGAAGAGTCATTATCTAATTCAGCTTTCTTATACAGAGGATGTAGAACCAGGGTTTTAGTGTCCATAGACACTGTGTGTGTATGTGTGTGGGGGGGAGGTTTGGGGATCAAACCTAGGGCCTCATTAATGCTAAACTCTCACTGATGATATGCCCAGTCCCTCCATACACAGTATTTTGATGGAATGAAAAAGAATGTAGGCTAAGAGAAAAGATGTAATGAAAATATTTCCAAGAATTATAATCTAAATTCAGAGTTTAAAACATTCAGTTCTTACCTTCTTAAAAGTAAACCTCCTCTAATGATGCTTTACTGTTCAGCAAAGGAGAAAATAACTTGAGTCTTCTTGCTGCCCAGAGTTAGATCAGTTGAACATTTCTGGACCCTAATGATGAAAAGCCCTTGGACTGAGCAGCTTTATTTTTTATATATATGATATATAGATAGATAGATTTTTTTTTTTATACTAGGCTGTTTGTAAGGGAATAGTTTCTGTTTTGAGTGAGTTTTTGCTGAAAATCCTTAGCTGCATTTGCCATTCCAGAAGCAGGATAGGACCAAATGAAAAAACTGATTCCAGCCAGTTTTCAGTTTTGTTTTTGTTTTTGTTTTTTGTTTTTTTAAAAGTGGTTTTGGGACTGGAATTTTCCCTAATTTCCTTGAAACTTTAAGCTTTACAGGATTACTAGTTATCACATATTATGTGCTACCTTTTTAAAGAAATAAGTTATTGGGTGGCCTGGTCATTCCCTTGTGACGACCTACCTTTTGGACTTTAAAATGTCTTCTCAGGATGATGGGAATGGCAGAATCAATCTGCTGCTCTCCAGTTGATGCTTTGGAATGTTCTAAGCCCAGTTTTTATTTTGGCACAAAGCCATTTGCACTCTCCTTGCCAGCTATTTTTGGCACTGTCATAAACTTGAAAATTAATGATTCTGCTCACTGACAGTAGAAAATGTTGTTCTTTTTCAATTTTAGAAAAGCGTTTATATTGGTTCTGGGTATTCTTACTCTCTGCTTTATTAATGCTTCAGTTTTATGTGGTCTTTAAAACTGCTATAATGCTGGGAATTCAGTGGAACTCTAAATTCCATCAGTAATACATGGTTCTAGCTACCTGCAAAAGGAACAATTTTTTTTTTCTTGCAGTACTGCATATTGAACCCAGAGCCTCAAGTATGCTTGACAAGTGCTCTACCACTGAGCTACATCCCCCATTCTTTTTTTTTTTTTTTTTTTTTTGACACAGGGACTAGCTAAGTTGCCAGGCTGACCTCAAACTTGTGATTCTTCTGCCTCAGCCTCCCAAGTAGCTGGGATTATAGATGTGTGTCACCATGCCTGGCAGACATATCACTTTTAAGAGTTGTTTAAGTGGTGAAGAAAACCATACTTCATATTCAAAAACTATAAAAACAGGTGATATTACTGGTTCTGCCCTAAGCTATTGAGTAGTATAAGTCTGAACAGACCTAAGTGTGCTATTTCAGGAAAGCTTTTAAACCTAGGGAGATCCCCAGTCTATCATGTTTTATCTGAAGTCGACTTCTTATATATAATTAATTGTAAAGAATATTCTTTAGGGAAATATCTTTATGCCTTCTTTGCTGAAATACCACCTCCTTCAACACACATATGCACAAACAAAATGCAACAACAGGCATGTATTACTTGAAACTGAAGTTTTGGAAACCTAGGCATTTCACGAGAATACATGACTAGTTGGATGGGAGATTTGTTTTTACCTTTGGGTCTGGAGTGGCCTTACAGATACAAATTCTGTGATTTATAAGAAGGATGTTATAAGAAGATATAGTGTATAAGAGTTCAGATTCTGGATTCAGACAATGGGCACCATTGTTTAGTAGTTGTGTAGCCTCAGGTAAATTATTTAACCTCTCAATTTCTTATTTGTCAAATGGAGATAATATACTAGTACACAGAATCTAAGATACCATTGATTACAAGATATCACATTTTTTATATAGTACCAGTTAAGAAAGTAAAAGCACTGCCATTAAACTAAAATATATCCTCATTTGCAAGAATCTTCTTAATTTCAGAGATGTTAAAATGTGAAAAATGTAACTCAGAGTTGGTGACACACAATAATGCCTATTTTTTTTTAGGATTTATTATAAAAATTAAGTGATTCAACATTTATAAAGAACTCAGAACAACTCATGGCACATAGTAAGCACTATATGTCATTTAGTAGTAGTAGTAGTAGTACCTATTACTATTCCTTCCCACCCCTGCACCTCGTTTTTTTGTGTTTTTTTTTGGTACTTGGGAATCAAACTCAAGGCATTATGTCTGCTACCACTCAACTATAACCCCAGCCCCTACCATTCCTTTTATATATATATATAGTTGTAGGTGGACACAATACCTTTATTTTATTTTTATTTGGTGCTAAGGATTGGACCCTGGGCCTCACGAGTGCTAGGGTAGCCAGAACCCCAGCTCACCTTTTTTTTTTTTGGTATTGGGGATTGAACCCAGGGGCTCTCCACCCCTGAGCCACATCCCCAGCCCTATTTTATATTTTTATTTAGAGACAGGGTCTCACTGAGTTGCTTAGGGCCTCACTAAGTTGCTGAAGCTGGCTTTGAACTCGCAATCCTCCTGCCTCAGCCTCCCAAGTGCTGGGATTACAGGCGTGCGCCACGGCGACCAGCTCACCTTTCCTGTTTTGAAACTACTTTTTTCTTTTAATTTTAGTCAGAGAAACACCCACGTATACCACCATGCCAAATTGATTTATGTAGATGGGTATGTATGTAACTTTTATTCATTGAAAGGTAGGGTGATATATTAATTTTGGAGCCAGACAGACTGCTGAGATTCAAATCCTTGCTGTGCTATTTACTAACTGTGATTTTGGGCAAATTGCTTAATCTTTCTTTGCTTTAGTTTCCTTCTGTATAAATGGGGACAACACTTTTATTTTAGATGTGTTCATATATATAAAATTCTTAGTTTATGGATTACTTTATTCTCTTTAAGGCTCCCTATGGTTATGTTTCTTACATGAGTGTTAATAGAAATGAATATTTTTAAAAGCACAAAAAAGAGTTCCAAGTTTTAAAATGATGATGATATAATAGTTTTTTACTATATATAACTCCTCGTGCTTGCCATGTGCCAGACACTAGTCCAAGAACTTGATTATAATAATGTATTTAAACATCACAGAAACACTGTGTGATACTTTTAATTATCTTCATTTTATAGATGAGGAATCTGAGGCACAGAGAGATTAAGTATTGTGCCTACCATAGCTGTTAAATGGTGGAGCTAGGTTTCAGACGCTGACAGGCTGGTTCTAGAGTGCACTGACAACCACCATATCTTTTCAGAAAGCATTTTTGTCACAAAGGTGTATTTACTGACCAGGATGTTTGATTGATTTTTTTTTCTTTTAATAATGAAAAGGGTTTTATAATAAAAAGAAAAAAAGTATGCTCTTTTTGGATTCCAACATTCAGAAAGCTCTCAAAATTGAAAACCTTCCCTGTTTGGTATAAACTCTTTTATTGGCAAGACCTACCTTAAACCATTGTAAGACTATTTAAAGTCTTTATTTAGCCGGGCACAGCGGCACATGCCTGTAATCCCAGTGGCTCAGGAGCCTGAGGCAGGAGGATGGCAAGTTCAAAACCAGCCTCATCAACTTAGCAAGGCCCTAGCAACTTGGAGAGACCCTGTCTCAAAATAAAAAATAAAAAGGGTTGGGGATGTGAGGAAGTGGTTAAGCATTCGTAGGTTCAGTCCCTGGTACCAAAAATAAATAATTAATAAAAATAAAGTCTTTAGCCAACTTCATATGCCTGTTCATGGTTTTGTTGCAGAAATATTAATATGTTTGATTATGGGGCACTGCCCTGCCTGGGATTATTGTGTAATACATGGTTTATGTCCTGTATTATCTTTCTAAAATTCAAAAAATTCTGAATTCTAAATTCACTTATTGTTTTCAGTTTCATTAAATAAATGAATCTTTAGCTGATGCTAAAACAGGATTTAGTCAACATAGTTAATATCGCCCATTAATGTTTATTTTTTATCTGATATTTTTGTTTTGACTAGAGCCCCTGAAATTATTCTTGGATTACCATTTTGTGAAGCTATTGATATGTGGTCACTGGGCTGTGTAATAGCTGAACTGTTCCTGGGATGGCCTCTTTATCCTGGTGCTTCAGAATATGATCAGGTAAGAATGTTTATTTGGATAGAAATAGAAATAACAAATACAATTTGACCTTTGAGCAAAATGGGTTTGAATTGCATGAGTCCACTTACATGGACTTTTTTTTTTTTTTGAAATTGGGAATAATTTGAAAAAACTCACTGACCAACCATGTAGCCTAGAAATATTGAAAAAAATTAAGAAAAATTAGGTATGTCATGGGTGCATAAAATAAACATAGATGATAATCTGTTAGCATTTATTACCATAAAATATGTACACATTATAAAAAGTTAATATTTATCAAAACTTATACAAATTAACTATACATGATGCCATTCATAGTTAAGAGAAATATGAACATAATGAAGAAGTATTAAATCATAACTGCATGAACTTAACTGTAGTATATACTATACTACTGTAATAATTTCGTGGCCTCCTCCTGTTGCAGTTGTGGTGAGCTCAAATGTAGTTGAGTATCTGCTTAAAATGCTAAGTGATGCTAATCATCTCCACTCTAACACTCCCATAAACTGTATATAACAGGAAAAAGTGATATCTTGTGGTTCTTGCATGTTTTTCACCATATGTAATATATATAACATAAAAATGCGTTAATCTACCATTTGTTACTGGTCAATAGTAGGCTTATTAGCTTAGGGGAATTAAAAGTTACTTGTGGATTTTCAGCCATGAGGTTGAGGATCAGCACCCCACCCCTTGAACCCTGGCATTGTTCAAGGATCAGTCAACTGTAGTTACTAGTCAAAAAGATTCCAGAGGAAGAGAGGTACTTTAGATAACTAGGAAAAGAGGAGTCCAATTATTACAAAAGAGATTTTTAAGGAATAGTAGAATTTTTCTCTACTTTCCTTCAAGTATTTATCTATACCTTCTTTCTTGGTCTAATATTGTATTTGCAACTCTACAATAAACAAAAGAATTTTACTTTATATTACTAAAGAGTGGTACTTTTTATATCTGTTATGATTTATTAGAGACTTAGCTTCAGTTAACTACTGTGTCTTGTGAGTTAAGATATAAAAGTAAGAATGAAGAACTGGAGTTTTAAGAATGAACTTTGGCTTACTCGGAGTTATTTTTATTTCTTTTTATACATCTGTAACACATACTGAAATAAGTACTGTCTTCAGACTGGCATACCTTAGGTGCCAGAAGTGATGACAGATTGGTTCTCTGTAAATTAGAATTTATGGGAGGAATCATCTGAGTTCTAAAGTATTGTAATATGAGATCTCTGTGTCAAAATAGATAAGCTTTAGGAGAAGGTAGGTTGCAGTTTTTCAAGGAATTGGTTCATTGAATGGAAAAGTTTTACTTTATAAGTAAATTGTGAATTGTAAAACTTTTTTTTTTTTTTTGTGGTGCTGGGGTTTGAACTTAGGATCTTGTGCTTGCAAGGCAAGCACTCTGTCAACTGAGCTATATCTTCAGCCCTGTAAAACGTTCTTCAAAAAAAAAAAAAAAAAATCATCCTAAAGCTGGATGCAGTTTAGGACCCATCCTAAAGCTGGGTCCAGTAATTTGGGAGGCTGAGGCAGGAGAATCACGAGTTCAAGCCAGCCTGGGTGACTCAATGAGACACTGTCTAAAAAATAAATAAATAAAAAGGGCTGGGCATGTGGCTCAGTGGTAGAGGGTCCCTGGTTTAATCCCCAGTACCAACCCTCCTGTCTCAAAAAAAAAAAAAGAGAGAGAGAAAGAGAAATATTTTACCCTCTATTCTGGAAGCTCCTTCTGATCCTGTCTGGCACATGGTAGATGTACAAGGTTTTTGGTTTTTCTTTTTCTTTTTTTTCAAGAAATAAATGGTTATCTGGAATGATTAGAAGAAAAAGTAGCAGAACAGTGTTTTCTCCTATTCAGTCTAGGATTTTCTTTCAGTCTGCTGGAGTAGAGGGTAGTATTTACCAACTTCCAAAAATTTGATGTTTTTGGACTTGACTAAGTGAAATATAGAAAATGGGTTGTTATATTTTTGTTTCGTAAGTTTTTAATCTGTATTTTGTTAGAAGCAAGCTGGTTTCCTTATTTAAAACAGAACAGGGTTGGGGATATAGCTCAGTTGGTAGAGTGCTTGCCTCGTAAGCACAAGGCCCTGGGTTCAATTCCCAGCACCAGAAAAAAAAAAAAAAAGCATCTAAAAAAACCAAACCAAAACAAAACCAAAACAAAAGAACTATGAGGGAGAGTAAATAATGCAAAACCACAGTGTTGGTTGAACCAAACTGTTGATTCTTACTCCTCCTTGGTTCTCAGCCCCTTTTGAGAATCTGATGAAAGCTGTGCATTTTTTAAGAAAATATACAAATAACTTTTTTCTTTTTTTCAGGTCCCCCCCCCCCCCCCCCAGTGCTGAGGATTGAACCCAGAGTCTTGTGCTTGTGAGGCAAGCACTCTACCAACTGATCTATATCCTCAGCCCTACAAAATAATTTTTTGTGTACAACTTCAGCTGGTTTAAGGACAAACCCTATTCTAAGCTATTAAGGGCATTCCTCAACCATTTTGTGGTATTGCTTCAATCTTAGTAAACAGATTGGTATTGTAAATTTCCTAGGAAGTGAAAGCAAACAATTAGATTTAGAAACTGAAGTACATACAACTGGGGCTTTCCTTGTAAAGAATTGATGTGATAATTGTGAGAAGGTTTGTAATGTGTTGATGTGAAACTGTGTGGTAGGAGGAAATAGTTTTTCTCATGTTGAATAAATAGGATGCTGCTGTTGGAGAATATATTAGGGATGGTTTGTTGTATTAGGTCTTATTGCATCACTCCTTATACAAAAGAATTCACATGGCAGGATTCAGCTTTTTTTTTTAAACAATGTTACAGAGATAATTCACATATTGTACAATTCAGCCATTTAAAGTATACCATTCAGTAGTTTTTAGGATATTCACAGGGTTGTAGAGCTGTCACCATTGTCAGGTTTAGAACATTTCACCACTCCATAAATATAGTGTCTAATAGCAATTAATCTCCAATTCTCCCCTAACCACCTCATTTCCCCCACCTCTAGGCAGTCACCAGTCTACTTTCTATAAATTAGCCTATTCTGGCATATCATGTACATCACATATAGTATGTGGTATTCTGTGACTTGTTCTTTTACTTAGCATGTTTTCAAGAGCTTCAGAGCTTCATTCCCTTTTATGGCTGAACAATATTCCAGTGTATGTATGTACTAAATTTCTTTTATCCATTTATGTATTGATAGACACTTGGGTTGTTACTGTTTTTGGCTGTTGCCAATAATGCTCCTATGAACATTGGTTCCAAGTATGTAAGTCCCTGTTTTCAGTTCTTTTGGGTTATATAACTTGAAGCCAAATTGCTGGGTTATGATAACTCTATGTTTAACATTTGAGGAACCATCAAATTGTTTTCCACACAGGCCACACCATTTTTATATTCTCAGCAGCAATGCATGAGGGTTCTAACTTCACATCCTAACCAACATTTTTTTTATTCTGAGTTTTTCTGAAGATAATAGCTATCCATCTTGTGGGTATGAAGTGGTATTCTTTGTGCTTTTGATTTGCATTAACCTAATTAGTGTTTTTTTGTTTGTTTTTGTTTTTTGTTTTTTGAATGAATACCAAGGATTGAGCCCAGGGGCACTTAACCACCTAGGCACATCTTCAGCCCTTTTTTGTATTTTATTTAGAGACAGGGTCTCACTAAGTTGCGTAGGGGCTTGCTGAGTTGCTGAGGCTGGCTTTGAACTTGTGATCCTCCTATCTCAGCCTCTTGAGCTACTGGGTTTATAGGCTTGTGTCACTGCACCCAGCTAATTAGTGATGTTACGCATCTTTCTTCATGTGTTCATTGAACATTTTTATAGCTTATTTGAAGAAATGTCTTTTCAATTCATTGACCATTTTTGAATGTAGGTATTGTTTTCATTGCTAAGTTGTAGTTCTGTATATATCCTGAATGTTAATCCCAATGTTTTGCAAATGCTTTCTTCCATAGGTTGCCTTTTTACCTACTGATGTATTGTTTGATGCACCAGTGTTTTTTACTTTGACAAAGTCGTTTGCCTACATTTTTTTTATGCTTATACTTTTGGTATCATATGTAAGAAATCATTGATAAATCCAATGTCCTGTAGTTTTTCCTCTCAGTTTTCTTCTAAGAGTTTTATAATTTAAGTTCTTAAGTTTATATCTTTGATTCTGAGAATTTTTGTTTATGGTATAAGGTAAAGGTACAATATAATTCTTTTGATAAGTGTCCAAAAGAACATTTGTGGAAAAGACCTCTTTCCTCATTAAATTGTCTAGGCATCTGTATTTATCTCTTTGTATAGGACCATACCATTTTGATTACGTAGCTTTGGAATAATTTTTACAATCAGGAAGTATGAATCCTCCAACTTGGTTCTTTTTTCAAGATTCCTTTGGAATACTTTGCTCTCACCTATTCATTTCATTTAGTAGTGAGTGCCGACTCATTTTTCAGCTAGTGTCACTTCCTCAAGGAGCTTCTCCTTGCTAGTTCCCAGTCTCCGCCAGGTTCCTTTTTTTTTTTTTTTTGGTACTGGGGATTGAACCCAGGGCACTCCACCACTGAGCCACATCCCCAGCCCTATTTTGTATTTTATTTAGAGACAGGGTCTCACTGAGTTGCTTAGGGCCTCGCTAAGTTTATGAGGCTGGCTTTGAACTCGCGATCTTCCTGACTTAGCCTCCCAAGTGCTGGGATTACAGGCGTGCGCCACCGTGCCCAGCCTTTTTAATGTATTTTTATAGAAGACCTTTTTCTTCTTCACAGTGCTTATTACTTAGTTTGAATTACACATTCAGTCTGTGTCTCCTTTATTAGACTGCAGGCTCCATGAGAGCAAGAACTACATCTATTTTTAAAAATCACTGCTTGCCTCTATAAACACTTATTGAAAGAATGAATGACTAGGTACTCCATATAGTTTTGCTCCAAATATATGTATTCTGGATAATGAAGGAGCACATACATTATTTCATCAAATTTAAGACTGCATTGATTCTTTCTGTACCTCTGAGAAAGAAGGAAAGAATGTACCATTAAACCATGATAGCTATCAATTGTAACATACTCTGATTTCAAAGATGTTAATGTGAAGAAATCTGCCTCTTAGAATCAGTGTAGTGATTTTTTTAAAAAATGAGATTTATTTAATTTATAATATGCCTTTCTGCATAATGTATTGTGAAATGTTTTTAGATGTTAATAAATACCCCTTACCTTATCACTTAAAATGTCTGCATAGTATTTCATTATGCAGATTTTATCCTGGATTTAAAAAATATTTCACCTTTTCATATGCTAAAGAAGTTCACATTTAAAATGTTCTTATTCAGGTTTAAGGTCTCCCCGCCCCCATTTTGCTAATGCTGTTTTGTTTCCAGTGAGGCAGCACCCGTGTATTTGGAGTAATATCTTATTTAAAATATTATGATGGTAGTCCACATTTAGCCTGTAGGCCATAGTTTCCTCACTCCTGCTTTCCACTAATTAAAAAAAACCATTGAGGATCCTAAAGAACTCTGTTTATGTAGTTCGTGTCATTATTATCAATATATATTGCATTAGAAATTAAAGCTGGGAATTTTGGAGTTGGTGGGAAATGGGAAATACAATTCTTTTCTTTCTTTCTTTTTTTGGGGGGAGGCTCCTGAGGATCAAACCCAAGGGCACTTTACCACTGAGCTACATCCCCTACCCTTTCTAATTTTTATTTTGAGACAGTCTAGCTAAATTGATTATAGCCTCAAAGTTGTTGAGGCTGGCCTTGAACTTGTGATCCTCTTGTTTCAGCCTCTCGATTACACCACTGTGCCTGACCAGGATTCTTTTCCTTGTTTACAAATTTATTTCTAATTTCATGTTAATTTTAGCCATTTATATATGGTGGGGACTTGTCAGAAAAAAAAATTGCCTCTCGTATTGCTCTCGAGGGAGGGGAGAGAAACAATTACCTCTTCCATTTAGCTTTTCTGGTTAGGTAGAAGCAAACAGGTGTGAACCAAAAAACAAATTTTAAAACAAAAATATATGTGCACATTTTATAACTGTCAGAGCAATGATATTAAACCACCTTGGAAATCTGTACTGTGTATTTCTGGAAAGAGAATGAAAAAGGTGAATAACTTTTAATATTATTATGGAAATAGTATTCACTTCATGGACCCCCTGCCCCTGAGTCTCAGCACACTTTTGAGAACTACTATCCTAGTCATAGGAGGTGATTATTAAATGTTGACTGAATGAAATATAGTACCAGCTGCCTACTGATGTGGGGATAGAGAAGCTAAATGAAGCACTAAATGTGTTGGTTGAGAGATAAACTGTGGGCTATTTAGAATAGGGCAATTGATAAGAGCTATAGAACCCACGGAAGGAGTTTGAAGAAATTTCTTTCTAATCTTTCTAACTTTATAATACATTTTAAAAAGTTACTTCATGAAAATGAGGTCTTAGAAACTATTTTGGTATGTCTTAGAAATCTAAATTTTCTGAACTTTGTATCAGAAGTCTAACAAAAAAATGAGAGATTACACTCAAAATTTTCAAAACTGGGCTGGCTACAGTGGCATATGCTTGTAATCCTAGTGACTCAGAAGGCTGAGGCAGGAGGATCACAAGTTCAAGACCAGCCGCAGTAACTTAGTGAGGCAATTTAGCAAGATCCTGGCTCAATATAAAAAATAAAAAGAGACTGGGAATGTGGCCCAGAGGTTAAGTATCTCTGGATTCAATCCCCAATAACTAACTAACCAACTAAATAAATAAATATCAAAACTGTGTTTCCCTTTAAATAGCATCTCTCACAGCATGGTAGTAACTAAATAAACATTTGGATAATACCTGTGAACAGATTAACATTATATATTTGTGTTTATTTACAGGTCAATTTCAGTTGTATTGATTAAAGAGTTCATTTATTTGCAATACCTTCCTTTTTGGACTTGTGTTAATGTTTTAGTGTAAAGTGTTCAGTAATTTCCTTTTTCACTCCAAATTGATGTTTAATGGTTTTAATGTTTCAGATTCGTTACATTTCACAAACCCAAGGCCTGCCAGCTGAATATCTTCTTAGTGCTGGAACAAAAACAACCAGGTTTTTCAACAGAGATCCTAATTTGGGTTATCCACTGTGGAGGCTTAAGGTTTGTCTTCCCTACTGTATTACCCATTCCTGTACTCCCATCCCCAACTTTGAATTCAGGCTTCAGTTATTAAATTCTTGAAGTAGAAGAGGGAAAGGAGGTGGGGAAAGTATGTTTGCAGGAAGAGACGCTTTACAAACCATTCATTGTACCAATGTGGCCTTATCCTTAGTTAAAAAACAAAATAAGTGCGGTTCAGTTAGCTGAGATTATTTTGTATATTTTGAATCAACAGTTGAGGGGAAAGTGGAGAATAGTGCTCATCATTAAGTGGTATGAAGAACTAGAGAAATTTAGTAATGACTTTTGTAGAGAATTTTCAATAAACACGTTTAAACAATATACTTTTCAAACTGTCCTCATTTAAGCCTTGCATGTTTTCTTGAAACAAGTATCTGAAGTCTACTCCTTTAGTTTGAGAAATAAGAGTGATTTGGTTAACTCTGTAACACTGTGCCACTGAACGGTGAAAAGTTAGCATTTGAAGTAACAGTTCATTTCAAAGTGACTTCACTAGAAAAATGGTAATGGCTCTTCTTACTTGACATTCTTCAGGAGCTGTGCACATCGTTCTTGCATGTTTATTTTAATCTCTGTTGAAAGGGTGGGCAGATATCAAGATCACAGCTCTTTACTAGAAGATTTTTTGGTTATAATCTATGCCATTTCTGGTTGTCAAGGTGACAATACTTGCCTCTTTGTATTCTGGCTTTAATTTAGAATAAAATGTGAAAATAGCATACAGATAGAGTTTTTAAAAATCCATATTTTATAGACACCTGAAGAGCATGAATTGGAGACTGGAATAAAATCAAAAGAAGCCCGGAAGTACATTTTCAACTGTTTAGATGACATGGCTCAGGTAAGTGTGGCAAATTTCACAAAGTCAGACATTTATGTGCTTCTTTAATCAGAGACATACTTCTGTTGGTTATACTAAAGACAGATTTAATCTGTTGTCTTTTTAGTATTTTCAGTTTTTACAAAAAAAATTAGTATTCTGCCATGTGTTAAAAGAACATTTAAATCCTAACGTAGGATACTTTTAGGATTATCCCTACTCTTAAACATCCCTACTCCAGATGCTGAAAATCTGAAATGCTCTGAAATCTGAATCTGTTTGAGCACTGACATGATGCTGGAAGAGTTTTGGATTACAGAATTTATTGGATTTTGGATTTTGTGGTTAGGAATGCCTGACCAACTGGTAGTCAATGCAAATATTCCAAAAAGCTCTTGTGGTTCCAAGAATTTTGAATAAGGGATATTCAATCTGTGTGTATTTCTTTCTTCCTTTTGCATTAATCATGGTCTTAATACATATCAGTATTTTAAAATATTGTTTATGAAGGTTATTTCTTGTTCCATTTTTTCTACTGATTAATTAACTATATAAGAACTAACATTTATTGAGTGCTTCTTATATTCCAAACTCTGTTTAAACATTTTGTACTGTGTCATTTAACTTTCAGTAATAGAAACTTTTATATTCAAGTAGTAATGATCACTTTTGCTTAATGCATTTGTTTCAAATATTTATTTAAGTACTGGGGATTTAACCCAGGGGCACTTGAACACTGAGCTACATTACAACCCTTTTTATTTATGTATGTATGTATGTATGTATGTATTTATTTATTTATTTATTTATTTATTTATTTTTGGAACCAGGGATTGAACTCAGGGGCACTCAGCCGTCTATTTTTTATTTTGAGATAGGGTTTTACTAAGGTGCTTAGGACCTCACTAAGTTGCTAAGGCTGACCTTGAACTTATAATCCTCCTGCCTACCCTCCCAAGTTGCTAGGGTGTGTGCCACCATGTCTAGCTGGTGTGACACCATACCTAGCCGGTCCAATTTTTAAAGATTTTTTTTATTCAACTTCATTCTACCACTTAGACATCATAAGGAGTTTCCTTCTGGGACAATTATTGTACTATAATAAAAAGAAAGGTTTTTCTTTTCTGGAATGTCAGCACTAAATATTTCTCTTTTTTGGAAAAAAGCAGATGCATTAAGTGCTAAATATACTGTTTCAGTGACGAATTTAATATTTCTCATTTTTCCTTGGAAGGTGAATATGTCTACTGACTTAGAGGGAACAGACATGTTGGCAGAGAAGGCAGATAGAAGAGAATACATTGATCTGTTAAAAAAAATGCTAACAATTGATGCAGATAAGAGAATTACTCCTCTGAAAACTCTTAACCATCAGTTTGTGACAATGACTCACCTTCTGGATTTTCCACATAGCAATCAGTGAGTATGGTACAGTCTAGGACTTTTGCCATGATATGGTTCTTGATTGAGTGACTGTCTTATATGGAACTATGAAGTTAACAGCATCTTTGGTGTTTGTGTATCTGGCTTACTGATGCTTTTCTTTCTCATTGAAAAGTCACAAGATTAAAAATTAGATGTGTATCTCCCATTTTTATGATTATAAAAACTTTGAGATTTTTTTTCTGAAAGTGCTTGGGGAAAAAAAAACTGTGTATTTGTCCTGAGTTATTTGCTCTCTGTTTAATTTCAGCATTCATTTAGTGAATCTTTAATCTTTTTCAGTGTTAAGTCTTGCTTCCAGAACATGGAGATCTGCAAGCGGAGGGTTCACATGTATGATACAGTGAGTCAGATCAAGAGTCCCTTCACTACACATGTTGCACCAAATACAAGCACAAATCTAACCATGAGCTTCAGCAACCAGCTCAATACAGTGCACAATCAGGTATTCAGTAAATGATTTTGGAAACTCAAGCCTAAGTGGCATAGAGACTAGTAGGAGTGCAGGGTGAGGTAAAGAAACCTGGTGGTCTTGTTACTTCGTAAGAATTTTCTGTTTGGCAAAAGTGATGGAAAAGAGTAAATTGGTATACCTATCAGTTACTTGCTGACAAAAGAAACAAAGCTTAATCCATGTCCTCATACATTTTAGCATAGTCAAATAAATGGGCTATTGTACTTCTTACTGCTGTTATTGAATTGAATTTAGTCAAATGATTCTTCCTATTAGTCGAAGGACTTTTATGTCTTATCACTTTATTGAAGAGCATTTCCAATAAATTAAAGGTAGTTTTTGCATTTGTTTGCTAACTAGAGATATTTACATTTAAGTTTTGTTTCTGAAGTTTGTAAGCTTCCCAGTTTCTTAGCTGAGTCTAACTTTCCAAATGAAAGGGCACATGAGATGTAGTGAGATAACCCATCTAGCAATTTTTTTTTTTCCTTGCGGTGCTAGGGATTGAACCCAGAGCCTTGTGCTTGCAAGGCAAGCACTCTACCAACTGGGCTATATCCCCAGCCCCCATCTAGCAATTTTTGTGCAGAGGTAATTGAGGTTTATATGGCTATAACTAGTACAGGATCAAAGAATTACCCCTCGTTATTATTTTGTTTGCTTATTTGACCATATAGTATGCCTTAAGTTTAGGAATTGAGAAAATTTCTTAAGCAGAGTTATTTCAAAGATAATTAACATTATATTTTAAAGCTTTTTTCTAGGTTTTTTTAGGATAGATTCTGTATATATAAAAACATTGTCTGTCTCTACTTTATACCAGTATATAAATATAATTCTTTCGTTTTTAGGCCAGTGTTCTTGCTTCCAGTTCTACTGCAGCAGCTGCTACTCTTTCTCTGGCTAATTCAGATGTCTCATTACTAAACTACCAGTCAGCTTTGTACCCATCATCTGCTGCACCAGTTCCTGGAGTTGCACAGCAGGGTGTTTCCTTGCAGCCTGGAACAACTCAGATATGCACTCAGACAGATCCATTCCAACAAACATTTATAGTATGTCCACCTGCTTTTCAAAGTAAGTGGGGAAACTCCTATATTGTATGGTATTTTAGCAGACCTGCTTGCTTTAGGCAGATCTAGTTGTTTAGTTCTGATCTTAAGTTGAAACTCTGTTTCTGATGGTGATGATAACTGAAATTGGGTAATATCACTTGTCTACTTATGATGCTATTTGACACATTATAGAAACTCAATTTATATTTCCTTAATTGAAGTACCTGATACCAATTTTTTTTGCCTATTGAGACCTTGTATCAGTGTCTCGTATAAACATGTATATCCCAACATGTAGAACATATACACCTTGGGGAAAAAATGTGTTTTAAGCAGAATTGCTGTATCTTGAGTTTAATTTTCTATGTCATTCCATCATAAAATAAAGTTATGTCCCAAATAAAAGGTTATTTTCTAAAATGTAAAAAACCATGTTTAAGAATATAGAAACCTCTTAAATTATATTCAGTAATAAAGATCATTTGTTGAACTGAAAAATTCTACAAGCTGAGATGCTTGTGTTGGGGAGGCATTAAGATTATATGCTTTAGCATATGAATCATATCGTTCCTGCAAGTTCTGTTAACAGGAACAAAATAGCGAAGAAAGAGGCTTACTCCATGTGTTACAGTAAGATGTTAATTTTCACATTCCCATCCTTCTTTTTCTCATTGTTGTTCTGTAATCCAGTCTGTCCAGTTCCTTTTTTTCTCGAATATGGGAAATGTGTGTTTATTGACTGGGTATCCATGTAGAAGGCTAACTTATGTTATAGATATTTCATGATGACATGCTTGACTTTCCCAGTAAAAAGTCAGCATCAATACCCTGTGGGAGTAAACTGGGATTCAGGCTTGTCATACCCTTTTACATAGAAGCAGGTAGCATTCTTATCTTTTTTAGTTTTTAGTTTTTTATTGACTGTGACTCTTGTGTTTGTTTGGTTTCTGACAGAGTCGGAGCAAGCAGAAGGAAATGAGGGGCTGGGGGAGACTGACAGATTACCGGGAGGACAGGAGAGCGGTAGCGATGTAAACCAGGGAGAAACCACAGGGAGAGCCGAGGAGCAGATTCAAAATCCGTAAATGCAAATTTAGCCTAACTTACCAAATCACTTTCTACATATGCTTCATAGTAGTAAAATCTATACTTTCAGTTGTCAGATACTGAGTGATTCTTCTATTCCCCAACCTTTTCCAAAATGGTGTTTTATTGGAACAATTTTCAGATGTGGGGCCCTGAAGTTTACTGCTTCTTCTCAGATGATACATAAGAGTTGAAGCAGAAGAACTTTCAGATTCCTTTAATAAAACAAAATGTAAACTAAAGAGGTAGGGGGGAAAGTGGAAAAATAATCCTTTTTGGTATAATTAGGTAAGTATAAGATTTGGAAATTGTTTTCCTATCTAGGAAGTCTAAATAACTTAAGGTGCTAACAGATAATGTTTTAAATTTTCCAATTTTTTCAAAGGGAGTTTTAACATTAAGATGGTGTTAATGATACCTGGTATGTATTACCAGATGCCAGATAATGTTCTGAGTGATTTTACATTTTAATTTATCCTCACAAACAATCGTAGGAGGTAGGTAATATCATTATTCCCAATTGATAAATGAGGAAATTCTCATCTGTCCAATCTTAAAACTATTTATGGCAGAACCTTGATTTGAACCCAGACTGGGGATTCATGATATATGCATTTTAAAGTATTATTCCATTTTGCCTCTTAGTATTTAAACTCATATTACTGTAAAGAGGTGTCAGTTGACTTGCCAGCCTTCACCATATGCTCATTTCTGCCCTAGTCCTCTGGTCTAGCTTGCCCACTTTTCTTTCACCATCCATTCTTTTACAAGTTGCCTATACTTAGAGGAGGAAAGACCCTCCTCCTGAGTTACATAGTTTTAATCTTCTTTCTATATATCCATGGTTCTTTATATTTAAGGACCATATTTATTAGAGTTGGGGATGTGGCTCAGTGGTCAAGTGCCCCTAATTTCAGTCCCTGGTACTCAAAAACACAACAAAACAAAATAAAACAACAACAACAAAAGTAACATTAAAAACACTAAAAACAAAAAACAACTAATCCTCTTAGGTCTGAATTCAGGAAGAACCTTTCCAAAGTGTTGCCTTTTGTTATTCTTTGTTTCCATTTTGTGGAGGAAGGAAAGGAGTTTTAACCTAGCTCCACTATTGTGGCTTAGCCTAAATAACTGTAACAATCTTATACTCAGTGGCATTTGTAGGTCAGTACTATAAATTACTTTTCCACATTCTTCCAGTTGACCAAAATAGATACATTTTTTGCTCAGGGGTAACTATTTTGTAATTTTGTCCCCTTTTACTTTGTCACTCTAAGAGCCATGGGATAAATTCTGTAGTGAACATTTCCTCCTAAATTTGAGCTCCTCCATTTCTGCCAGTTTGTAGGAGGCTATTGGATTGACATAGTCTTGAACAAGTTAGCCAGGTATCCTGGGACAATAGACAAGAGTTTTGTTGCTGGACTTTCTTAGTGGGGGCATTGCCGGAGGAAGCTTGGCTGGCAACTTTTTAGTCTTGATATCTCACTTTGTTACTTTTTGCTGTTACATAAGTATCATTTTTTTTCAAAAGGTTATCATTAGTATATTTTAATTCTGATACTCTTATTTTGTACATTTCAAGAAGAGATTTTTCTTGATGCTAACTTGTTAATAAATCACTTATAAATTATTGGGGTGAAAAATTAGAAGTCTGACTTGCTGAAAATAGCAAATATTATGGGTTTATGAGTTATACTTATTTGACACTAATTTAGTAATATTAAGAAAAAGTACTTGGTGATACCACGAAAATGTCAGTGATGGAGTCTTCTAATTAAAATGTTTGTATCACTTAAAATTGTAGGCATTAGTGGATCAGAGGCCTAATAGGAACTTGAAATCTCTCTGTTGAAAGTTTTACATAGGTTAGGTTTAGAAGAAATCTTTGAGGGCTTTTTTTTAAGTCTTGGCAAAAAGAAACAACTATCTTGAGCCCCCTTCCCTTGAATGAGATGTTACTATTTATAGGAAATATTTCTTCAGAATTTGTGAGGAGCACAAAGAATAAGAAGAAAAATAAGACATGGTCACTGTTTTAATGGCAGCAAAGAATTCTTGATTTTCCTAACTATCTACAAATGAGCCATATTAAAAAACTGTCAGTGACAAGAGAGGATTTCTAAAATAAAAAGAAAGTTTCTACAAGTCAAAATGTCTACTTTTAAAGATTTTATCCTGGATATAATTTCTTCATTTTTTGTTGGCTGAAGAGAAGATATTTGACTCTGAACTAGGTTATATTTTTGAGGAATGAGGGGAAAAAATTTGTTAAGCATTCTTACTAAAAAAGTAACTTAGATTTTAAATTACTGAGTTTTTCATCATTTTTCTTGTTTAACTCAGTTATAACTGTATTCAAGTCTTTTCATTTAATAGATTATAGTTTTAGAAACACTTAAGTCTTTTCCCCCCTTGTGTATTAAAAGATGAATGTAACATTAACTGAAGGAAGATTGTATTTTGCTGTACTGTTGATGGGGATGCGATGAGTATTGTGTTTTAAATTTTATAACATTAAAAAAAATTAGAATTCCCTTAAACTACCCTTCCTGTGTCTTATGTCTTTGCATTAATCTAACCTGATGGGAACCACTTCTCTACCTCTCCTCCAATTTTTTTAAATTTTAACTCCTGAGACTTCTATGAATGAAACTCCTTTGTCTTAAGTGTCCAAAACTAAAGTCTAAGTAGTGGAAAAGCTAAAAAATAAACAACAAAAATTTCCCAAATTGTTCTGTCAGATCCAGCTAAGCAATTTCACTGTGATACTGTTTTCACTAGCTGGGCTGCAAGCAACAACAAAGCATTCTGGATTCCCTGTGAGGATGGATAATGCTGTGCCAATTGTACCCCAGGCGCCGGCTGCTCAGCCACTACAGATACAGTCAGGAGTTCTTACACAGGTAAAAACCAGAGCAATGTGGAAGCTCAATATTGCTGAAGTACTACTGAGAAAATCCTAGAAAATGGTATATGCTTGGAATATAAGATCTTTCTTGGTCATGATTCAGTGGTCTTAAAATGAAAATCTATAGTGGAACCATATTCTCATTCCTATCATTATTGTAATTCTTCCAGTGTCTTGCAGGGATTAATATCCAGACACTGAGAAGTGGTTATTTGAGTGTTTACTCTAATTTTGTGGGATGAGGCCTCTCTCTCACAGCATTTTAAAGATATAGTACACCTGCAATGTTTTGATTCCAAAAGATAAGGTTCCTTTTGTGTTCATTTTGCTTACTCTTAGAATTTTATCAGTTGAGAGGCTAAATCACATCAGGATGCCGCTTCAAGTGTTACATTCTCTCATTCCTTGGGGAGTTTTAACCATTGTATACAATGCTTTAAAAATTACACTTGCTATGGAACAGAAAACTAAGGTGTTTGAGAAAATCATGAAGTATTTATGTAGTGTAACAAGTGGGAGATTTTTGTAAATTCTATATGGAAATATTTATGACTCATAACAGAAAATTCTGAAATCCATAACCCCTAATTGTGAGGAGGAGGAGGAGGAATTCTTGATAAATGCCTTTGTTTCATAGAACTGATCCTCTGAGTCTGACCCAAGAAAGATTCCTATACTTTTTTGCTTTATGCCATTGATACTTGACCTCATGGGCCAATGCTTTGGTAGTTGAAGGGGAAAAGTTGCATTCTATACATGCATTTTAGGTGATTTGAAATGACTATTGTTGGTAATAACATGGGGGGAATGAGAACCCTTCTGAATCCAGATAACCTGCCTCGGTGTTTGTTGCACTCACCTGCCTAATCTACATTTCAGGGAAGCTGTACACCACTAATGGTAGCAACTCTCCACCCTCAAGTAGCCACCATCACACCGCAGTATGCGGTGCCCTTTACTCTGAGCTGCGCAGCCGGCCGGCCGGCGCTGGTTGAACAGACTGCTGCTGTACTGGTAATTCCCCTCACTTGATTGTGTTACTAACGGAGTTTCTTTGGTTTCTTTCTTTTTATATTTTTTCCTGTTTGTTTTTGTTCTGTTTTTCTCTGGTTTTCTTATTTTAAAAAATTTTTAGCTTAGTCTTTGCAGAGGGCATGGAAGCATGTGCCATCTTGTGGCTGTGTTCTTGCTACATCTTTAATGTCTCATTGTTTTCCTCCTCAACATTTGCTGAAGCACTGTTTGACTCTGATGTTCAGTGAGGCTCTATAATGAGCCAGTTTGATTCTTCTTTGCCAGCCTTGTGTGGTAAAAGCTCTTGGTATAACCTCAGAAGAGCTTCAACACTGTTATCTGTTTTCTGCCCTATTTTTTACCCTCTGATCCTTGAGAACAAAGGAAATGGCCTTTAGTTGAGTTCTGCTACAGGTACCTGGATGGCCAAAATTTGAACTCCTTGGCAAGTTAGCATCTTTCCTTTTTTGCTGTTTCAAGCTTCTAAAATGTCTGTGCATGTAGAAATGCTTAAGATGCTCTGAATTTATTGTTTTATCAGTTAACATTAACCTACCTTTTGTGAACATGTGAAGATAGCTCTTTTTGGTACTCATGATCAGTGGCAGCTTCTATCTTCCATTTAAAGATGTTCCCTTTTAATGTGCTGGTAGAATCACTTTGTTTATTGAAATTAAAAGTGAATTCACTTTTAGGGGTATTTGGAAAAATTATTTTACAAATAGGTCTTAATACAAGAATGAAAAAGCAATTGACAAACTGTGAGTACTTACCTTTGAAAGTCATGGGGAAAAGTCATTGAATATAGATGTAGTTGCAGTGGTTTCAGGCGTAGACACAGGAAAGATAGGACTTTGAGGTATATTTCAGGATTAGTAACCTTCAGAGTGATTTTTTGGATGTGTTTTGTTTATTTGGGGGAGTTAGAATTATTTATTGATCAGATTTCCAGTATTTCATTATTTGAAATTTAAAATTAGGTAAGCATTTAAAGACCTAATTGCTGCTTTTAAATCCTGATACTTTTCATCTTTCAAAGTAGTTTTAAATTTCTTTTGTTCTTTTTCAAGTACTTACATGAGTGAAAACACTTCCACAAACATACTTGCTTGGAACTTGTTTGGTTTTCAGTTTAAAAGTCTCTGTCATTTCCTCCTCAATTTTCTCATAAACATAATTAAACTTGAGTGCAGGGGAATCGGATATATTTCCAACTTGGTCAATCCAAGCCTCTGCTTTCAACTTGCTCACCTATAGTTTTGAGATTGGGAATGTTAGTTGATACTTCTCCGTTGCTTCTTTTCTTAAGTTTGCACTAGCCATTTGCTAAGCTTTGCATATTTTTGTTCTTCCTCTGTCAAAACAGTTCGTCGCTTGGAACGCCAGATTTCTGCCTCACGTTGGAATGTTATTTCTTGCTTTGTATTAAACTACATGCTTTGTCTTGTGCAGGTGTTGGCTTATGGAAAGACGCATGGTGTGACTTAACATTCTTCTCTTATTTTCTGTTTTGTTTTGTTTTGTTTTGTTTTAAATTCTGCGTATGGTAGCAGACGTGTTTGCGGTTTCTCTGCTTTGAAGGCTTCTTGTTTGGAACCAGTATTTGTAACAAGTGGATCTGTTACTTGCAGAAATATTTTTAAAGCAGGGTGTTGATGGCCTTGCAGATTGAAATTCGTGAAACAGAACCATATGTACCCAAGTATTGTAGGTAATTGTACTGCAGAATTCAAGTTTAAAAAGGAAACTTCCAAATCTGTTCTCATTTTTTTTAGAAAATGCCAGAATTTCTATAAGATGTGCAGAAAACACATTTATTGCTCAGTCTATTGCAAGTGACAAAGCTTGTTAAAAACTAGAACTGATGTATATTTTTATAGTAATTAGTTGAAGTATATTTCTACAAATGATACACGAAACAAATGTATTTAGGCAACTATTAAAAACACTATGATGGGGCTGGGGATATAGCTTAGTTGGTAAAGTGCTTGCCTTGCAAGCACAAGGCCCTGGGTTCAATCCCCAGCACCACAAAAAAAAAAAAAAAAAGAAAAAAAGAAAGAAAGAAAAAAGAAACACTATGGTGCTTTCTGCATCTATTATTTTATTGCTTTAATTTTCAATTCAATCATATGGCTACAAATGATGGTGTTAGCTTTCTCTTGCTGGTATGAGCATGTTTGTTCATCATTTACATCTGGCTCCCTTTTCTAAGTACTACCCTTTTAAAAAAGGGGAAAAATTCTGTTCTATGTATTATGGGTTGAATTGACATGATGTCTTATCTGATTGGCATACTCCAATTTTGGCATTTCTATTTTTTTTTTTTTTTTTTTGGTAGTGGGGATTGGACCCAGGGGCACTTGACCACTGAGCCACATCCCCAGCCCTATTTTGTATTTGATTTAGAGACAGGGTCTCACTGAGTTGCTTAGGGCCTCACCAAGTTGCTGAGGCTGGCTTTGAACTCATGATCCTTCTGCCTTAACCTCCCGAGCCGCTGGGATTACAGGCATGCGCCACCACGGCCGGCGCATTTCTGTTTTTTAATCCCAAGGGAGTACTCTGAATTCTTTCTAGGGATGTATGTTTTACAGTTGTTACAAAAATGGTACTCCAACATTTAACCAGAGCTGACCTTTGAACGTTCAGACTCCTTTCTCTCCAGTATAATACAAACTCTTAACTGCAGGGATCTTTACTTTTTAGCACCCTGTTAGCCAGGTTGTGGAGGTAGGCAAAAAAAAGCAGTGTGTTCTCCTTGCTTTTCATATGACTTGTAGCTCTGAACTTTCTTTATTAATTACTGCAAGTTAACAATCTACAAGAAACTTTTTTAAGATACAAAAATGTTTTTTTCAATCTAAAATGAAAAAAAGAAAAAAAAAAAAGAAGAAAAAGGCAAGAATGAGTCAAGTTTGGATGTTTTTGTGTGTGTTTCCTTACAGCAAGCTTGGCCTGGTGGAACTCAGCAAATTCTCCTGCCTTCAACTTGGCAACAGTTGCCTGGGGTAGCGCTACACAACTCTGTTCAGCCCACAGCAGTGATTCCAGAGGCCATGGGGAGTGGCCAGCAGCTAGCAGACTGGAGGCAAGTACCTTCCATGTTTCTCTGGGAGATTTGCAAGGGCACATCCTATAGGGTAGGAGCTCTTGATGCAATGGAGAGACTAGGAAGAAAATAAGGGAAAATTTATCTTTATTTGAAATCCTTTAAAAAAAAATACTTCATATTTGCAAGGAGATGGAATTATAAGAAAATTTTGAATATAGTAAAATAATGGGTTCTAAGATCAGGAATCATTTATTCCATAAAGAAAATCTTAAGTGATTAGAAATGAAAAAGTGAGATCCTCAAGTTTTATAATCCAGATATCTGACTTTAAAAATAAAATGCAGCTGTATTTAGTTGTCTTAAGCACTTTTAACAACTATTTGCTTCTGATTTTCCAGTGGTTTTGGAATTCATGTTTCTGCTTCTTTCTGTTGGTATAGGAATGCCCACTCTCATGGGAACCAGTACAGCACTATCATGCAGCAGCCATCTTTGCTAACTAACCACGTGACATTGGCTACTGCTCAGCCACTGAATGTTGGTGTTGCTCATGTTGTCAGACAGCAATCCAGTTCCCTCCCTTCAAAGAAGAATAAGCAATCTGCTTCTGTCTCTTCTAAGTAAGTATGCATTAGAGCTGATGGTTAAAATTATGCCAGTTTGAGGGAAATGTTGCCCAATATTGGAGTATTGTGTACATACTTGTGGTACTAGCAGCAGGTACCTGCCAAATTGAGCAGGAGCTGACATTTTCATCTGGATCTGCACACCAGGTGTGTGCCTGGTTATGATCATCCTTTTTCTCTTCTGCAGCTTTTAATCCAGGCTGCTTTTATGATACTTTTAATTTTTTTCTGCCCACTTTGCAGTGTGAAATTTAACTCTGGGGTAAAGGGCACACAAACAAAAAATAAATTTCTTTTGTATTTTGCTATTCTTGTCCCTGGAAACTCTAGCCAGAATAGTTAATTTTTCACCAAAACTTTCATAGTTAAAGGCAGGTGTGGTAGGGCACACCTGTAATCCCAACTACTCAGGAGACTGAGCTAAAAGGATTATAAATCAAGTCCAGTCTGGGCAATTTGGTAAGACCTTGTTTCAAAGTAAAAACTAAAGAGGCCCGGGGAGCCGGGCGTGGTGGCACACGCCTATAATCCTAGCACTTGGGAGGCTGAGGCAGGAGGATCGAGAGTTCAAAGCCAGCCTCAGCAACTTAGCAAGGCCCTAAGCAACTCAGTGAGACCCTGTCTCCAAAAAAATTCAAAATAGGGCTGGGGATGTGGCTCAGTGGTGGAGTGCCCCTGAGTTCAATCCCCAGTACCAAAAAAAAATAAATAAATAAATAAATAAATAAAAAAAGAATAAATAAATAAATAAAGAGGCCTGGGGAATGTAGCTCAGTGTTAGAGTGCCCTTGGGTTGAATCCCCAGTACTGTAAAACAAAGTAAAACAAAATTTTCATATTTAAGTGTGTTAGCCTAATGGTTAGGTAAAAAGGAATTAAATTGCAAATTGGAAAGCAGTCTCAGGAGAAGATGTGCAATTTGGGGAACCACGAACTGATCAGTCTTTCCTTGTGAATTTTCCTTACAGATCCTCTCTGGATGTTCTGCCTTCCCAAGTCTACTCTCTGGTTGGGAGCAGTCCTCTCCGTACCACGTCTTCTTATAATTCCCTAGTCCCTGTCCAAGATCAGCATCAGCCAATCATCATTCCAGATACTCCTAGCCCTCCTGTGAGTGTCATTACTATCCGAAGTGACACTGACGAGGAAGAGGATAACAAATATAAGCCCAATAGGTAAGACAGATGAATGGTTCCCTGGCTCTGTTGGACTTAAAATATTGGCTTCAGTTATGGGGTACAGTTTTGACTATGAAAAAAAAGAGGTGCTTTGGAAGCGTGACCTTGGATGAGTCAACCAAAATACTTAAGTTCCCAAAACTGAGCATTGTTAAGTTTTCCCTAACGTTAGACATACTTGTCAGTTAAATCAGTCTTCTTGATATATAAGAGAACAGGTTTATATCAAGTTGTTTGATTACTCTGGCTTAGAAAGCATGTTATACCACAGACATGATTGCTGTCCTCAAGGAGAAAATAGATACTATAACAGAAGTATATGAATAGTTAATTAGAATGAGTAGATAGATAAGAGATATTTGAAATTTGTTCAGTTTCCTCTTCTGAACAGACTTCTTTTTAAAGAGGTACAGTGTAGGGCTGCCTTCCTTTTGCCCTCTGTTATGTGGTCTGAAAGCTGAAGAATTTAAATACCAGAATATTTCCTCCTATCCTAGCACCTTCCAAATTCTTAACTAGTTACTTTACTGAAAGGAAGTAAGTTTAAGAACCATGATACACACTTCTCTCTCAGTGTGAGCATAGTTAATTGCCTTGATTCTTCTGTGTTACATTCTTCTTTGAGCTTTTGGTATTAGGCATATAGAAGAGGAAGTAATCCTGCTTTTTTACCTGAGAAGGTAGGATCCACACAGGAAAGGAACTTAGGAGACTTTACAGAGTCAGATAAAGTGAAATTTAAATTATTCTGAAAGAGTGAATTTAGAAAGAAATTAGAGTCTCTTATTTTAAAAGGGCTGTTTGTAAGATAGTGGATTTAAAACTAAGATTTAAAAGGTGTCATTGAGTTAAGTTGGGGAAGAGAAAAAGTAGTAAACCTTCCAGTGAGGGAAAGTGGTGTAATAGTAGCAGAAGTTATATATGAGTTATAATGAGCCTGATTACTTTGCCAGTTTTATTAAAAAATAAGGAAAAGATAAAGTTAGTATTAGTTATCTTTTCATCACTCTAACAAAATACTTGAGAAAAACAAAAGGAGGAAAGATTTATTTTGGCTTATAGTTTCAAAGGTTTCAGTCCATTGTCAGCTGGCTCCATTGTTTCTGGGCTTGTAGTGAGGCAGTATAGTACATTGTGTTGGAAAGGTATGGTGGAGCAAAGCAGAAAAAGAGAGATTAAAAAATGTACCCCCCAGGATCAAATTCCTCCAACTAGGCCCACCTCCAGAGTTTCCACCACCTCCCAATCATTTCCCAAAAGCCCCACCTTAACTTTGCTGCATTAGAGACCAAGTCTTCAATACATGAGTCTTTGGGGAGCATTCCAGATCTAAACTATAACAATAAAGGAGAACTCAGCAAAAAAACCTTTTTAAAAAAATGTATGGCCGGGCATGGTGGTGCACGCCTGTAATCCAAGCGACTTGGGAGGCTGAGTCAGGAGGATCACGAGTTCAAAGCCAGCCTCAGCAACTTAGTGAGGCCCTAAGCAATTCAGTGAGACCCTGTCTCTAAATAAAATACAAAATGGGGCTGGGGATGTGGCTCAGTGGCCGAGTGTCCCTAAGTTCAATCCCTGGTTCCAAAAAAAAAAAAAAATGTATGGTGAGAAGTTTGACTAGGATAGTAAGGAACCATTTATAATCTAGAGAGGTGATAGGAAAAAAGTGGTGTTTGAAGAATATTGTTGAAATAACTGTGCATGAGAATGACTAAGAGGCAACAAACATGGAGTAGGTGTGAACTCTGGAGTCATTTTGCCTTGGGTCTGAGTTCCTGTCTTCAGCTTTTACCATATTTCAGTATTTTACTGCATAATTTTCACCACAACATTATCATATATTTATGAGTATTATATATATCCTAAACTTACACCAAAGACAGTGTAGTAATAAATGATTTTTAAGTAATACCAGTGCATTATTTTTAAAAAGAAGCTTTACGTAACGGTCACACCCCACTATTTTGCAAAAAAATTTGGCATAAAATCTCCAGTCATTACAAGGTGAAATGTCATATTCTTTATGTAACCTTGAATGAGTTCCTTAATCTCAATATGCCTCAGTTTCTTCTTTTGCAAGATGGGGATTATAGTATCTACTTCATAGGATTATTGTAAGGACTCAGTGAGATATACTTAGAACATAAGAATGGTACATGATAGTAAGCACTTAGAAGTTTGCTGCTGCTATTTTTGTCATTACTATTATTGTTCTCATGAAAGAATGAGAGATCATGTAAGGCATTTTGCTTAAAAGGGCAGTTGAATTTTCACATGTTTTCTTTTCCTCAGCTCTGGCCTGAAGCCGAGGTCTAATGTCATCAGTTATGTCACTGTCAATGATTCTCCAGACTCTGACTCCTCCTTGAGCAGCCCATATTCCACTGATACCCTGAGTGCTCTTCGGGGCAATAGTGGGCCGCTGTTGGAGGGGCCTGGTAGACTTGTGGCAGATGGCACTGGCACCCGTACCATCATTGTACCTCCACTGAAAACTCAGCTTGGTGACTGCACTGTAGCAACCCAGGCCTCAGGTAGGTGGTGTCTTCACAGCTAGAAATGAATTCTCCTTTAATGGGTGTATGCTTAATATTTTGCTATAATATACTTATCCTAGTAGTCCAGACCAGTGGCATGGATATTCTTAAAGAGTACTTAATTCAAAAATTAATTCTCTGTGATCCAAAATTAATTTTTTGCTGTCAGTTATCTTCCAGGGTTTGTTTTACTTGGAATAATATAAAAATGAGATTGTATTTGGCATCATTTTAGTTTCTCAAACACATTCACTGCTGATGGTATGAAGTAGATAAGACATATGTTGTGTGGCAGAAAGATTTACCAGGCAACTAGATTTGTCACAGATAGTTTGAATGTGGCAATCTAGAAGAGGACAGGACTTGATAATATTGACTATGACCACAAAAGTGTTTTGGAAAACAATATGTCTTTTAGATTTTTGTTCTTACCTAATGTCACAGTAGAGGTGCTTTTGTTGGTTTTATTGTCAGCCTAATCACCTCTCTTTTTTGCTCTGTTAGGTACTGGAACTTAGGCTCTCTGATTCAGTTATTGTGATAGTTGAGCAACACTAGCTTCAGTAACAAATCCCAGAATTCTGTGGTTTAACATGATAGATTACTTATTTACTCATATAACTTCCCAGTGGTTCTAGTTGGCCTGTAGTGAGTAAAGGACCACAGAACTTTGGAACCCTCTGCATCCAATCAAAAGAGAAACAAAGTTTGGAGTAGGTGAGCCTCCTTTCTCTTAACCTCTTTTGCCTGGAAATAGTGAACACTACTCCTAGGGCCCCACCTAGATGCAAGGAGGCCCAGTAAGTATAGTCCTGTCTAGGCAACTTCTTCTCTGTGGCAACTATATGCCAGAGAAGGAGAGGATGAATTTTTGGTACCAGCATAGCCATCTGTATTATACTTATATAAATGGTGTTTTGTTAGGATAAAGTTACTACCATAGTCAAACAGGATTCTAATTTGAGGGTATTGTTTTAAGCCTCAGTTTAGTTCTTCTCAGACTGTCTCATTGAAGACAAGGTAGAAATTCCTGATACCAGGCTACTGAATAGAATTATTAGGACCTCTGCCCACTCTTGGGCCCAAAGAATGTAGACTCTAAGTCAATAAGAATTCAGTGCTCCAGTTTGCCTACTGGGAAACATAGGAAAAAAATGCATTCAACTGAAATGTGAAGACTGCAAGTACCGAACAGAATAGGATCTTGCCTTCCTATAAACCCTTTTGAAATTTAAATATCCTAAAAATAACCAATATATCAGTTCCACATTATCATCTTGTTACTTATTTAATCCCATCCCACATAAAACTATATGATTCTTAGGTAGGGACAGTATTTTTCTTGTTTGTATTTCCAGTGGTTTCTTATATATAATAGATGATTAGATAATATTTATTCAAGTAAACCTTTTGAGGATCCCTTGTGAAGTTTGGAAAGACAGAAGAGAAATACATACTCTCTTCTAGTATTGATGTAATTGAAGAAGAAAGATACACTTGAGACCTTAACTCTTATGAACTGAGTACAAATGTGGACTGACTGACTAAGCCCTGCTTCTTTTTAGGTCTCCTAAGCAGTAAGACCAAGCCAGTGGCCTCAGTGAGTGGGCAGTCATCTGGATGCTGTATCACCCCCACAGGGTATCGAGCGCAACGCGGGGGGACCAGCGCAGCACAGCCACTCAACCTTAGCCAGGTAAGCGCTAGGGGCTGCTGCCTTCTGTTTGGGGCCTCCCCTGTTGTTACTCTCTGGAGAACCCTGCTTCTGGCTGGACTGCCAAATAAAGCCAAATGAAGCTCCTTTTGTGTCACTGATTTGGTGTTCTGTGGTCTGCGTCGTATCTACATGTGCTGTGTCTCTTCATTTGCTCTGTGAATGTGTTTGGGATATGCATTCCAGGTTTTCCTGGAGACCTCCCTTCTCTAGTCTGAAAGATTAGAGAAATGTCTGGAATTTAGATAGAGCCTAGGATGCTTTAGCCATGCCTGGTCCTGCACCACCACATCCTTTGAGACTAGATTCTTCTTTTATCTTGCAGACCATAAATAACCTGAGCTTCACACTGTTTACTTGAATCAAGAGACAGGGAAAGTTATTTTTTCCCCCAGTTCAGTCATCTGGTTCTAATTCTACCTGTTGCTCGAGGCTTGAGTCTAGGATTTGTCCCTGCCATCTCATTCTCTGATGGAGTAGTGAGGGTTAATTTATTTCTGTTTGTGTTCACTTTTTTCTCAGCCAGAACTCTGGTGCTCATGTCATACCTACCAGTAATGAGAAGGTGTCAATAGGGTATAATGGTGTGTGAGAAAGAGCACGTGCAAGTGCAAATATAAGTTTAAGTTAGTTGCATGTGTTTTAGGCTCCGTGTTTCAAGAGGAACTTGAAGAACTGAGAACAAAAGAAAGAAAGGTTAGGGGATGTCAAAATCACTGATGCCAGGATAGGGGTGAATTAATAGTCACTAACTTGCAGGAATGAGCAACGCTGTGAACTCTTGATTCTTCCCTCTCCTTCCTCTGTCATACTTTAAGAGCAAATTGTTGCTGTCTGAGCTGGGTTAGGATCTGTTCTGCTTAGTGGTAGAGGGATGGGTGACTTATGACAGTGTTCATTGCCAGTCTGGGAAATTCTATGCTGTGGCAGTCCAGAAACAGTACACATCAGAACCTCCTTCATTTGACCTTTAGTGACCTCAAGATTCCTCATTCCCTTCTTCCTCCTTCCAGAACCAGCAGTCATCGTCAGCTCCAACCTCGCAGGAGAGAAGCAGCAACCCTGCTCCCCGCAGGCAGCAGGCATTTGTGGCCCCGCTCTCCCAAGCCCCCTACGCCTTCCAGCATGGCAGCCCACTGCACTCGTCGGGGCACCCACACCTGGCCCCAGCCCCTGCTCACCTGCCAAGCCAGCCTCACCTGTATACGTATGCTGCCCCCACTTCTGCTGCTGCATTGGGCTCCACCAGTTCCATTGCTCATCTTTTCTCCCCGCAGGGCTCCTCAAGGCATGCTGCAGCCTACACCCACCCTAGCACTTTGGTGCACCAGGTCCCTGTCAGTGTTGGGCCTAGCCTCCTCACTTCTGCCAGTGTGGCCCCTGCTCAGTACCAACACCAATTTGCCACCCAGTCCTACATTGGGTCTTCCCGAGGCTCAACAATTTATGCTGGATACCCGCTGAGTCCTACCAAGATCAGCCAGTATTCTTATTTGTAGTTGGTGAGCATGAGGGAGGAGGGTTCATGGCTGCCTGCTCCTGGCCCTGAGTTCTTAATAATGGGCTATGGTAAGCACCTCCTTTTACCCTCTCTTGAAACTCCTTAGCCAGCAACTTGTTCTGCAGGGCCCACTGAAGCAGAAGGCTTTTCTCTGGGGAACCTGTCTCAGTGTTGACTGCATTGTTGTAGTCTCCCAGTTTGCCCTATTTTTAATTCTTTATTTTTATGACAGCATTTTTGGTATTTGGAGGAGTTCACAAACCCATCTTCTGCAGTTATTAAGGAAGAGAGATCATTGTGAAGTTTCCCTTTGAAAAATATTTTGTCTCTCTGACTTGATTTCTATAAACATGTTTGAAAATAAGTGAAGCCCCTCTTTATTTAACTTTGTTTTATTGCCATTACTGGTCAGGAGGAAATTACAGTAGAAGGATTTGAAATCTGGTAACAAATGAGAAAAGAATCATTACTTTTTGTTTAAAAACCAAGACTTAATTGCCTGTTTATTTCCAAAGCATCTTATGTAAGTTCATATTTTACTATCAGGCATTTCTTCTCAAAAAAGTTTACCTTTGTTTATGGGACATTTAAACTCACAGTGTTTTGTTTTGTTTTTATGTCACATTGTACTTAAAGGACAATTTTTTAATTTTTGCAAAATTAGTTACTACAAAACCAGTTACGTGTTTTGCAGTTCTCTCAGTTGCTCCTGCGTTTATTACAAAGCAATGTTAAAAAGGTAGCTCACCATCTGCTGGTAACTCAGTGTGAGAGAATCAGTGCCCATCTTGAAAGTACCAGGTATTTTATGCTTTTAAATGAAACACCATGAATTTTTTTCTAAATTATTTTTAAAAAGTCTTCTCTCTCTGATCCAACTTGTATTTTATTACTAGAAAAGCCATTAAGGTGGTTATTATTGTATGGTGGTTGTCTTACAATAAATATGCAGACTCTCTTTCTATTATGAGATATTGGCATCGGTGAGCTGTGCCTACAGGTTGTTGGTATTGACAAACTTGGCCTAACGATCACTATGAATTTTCAATAATACGCTTCTGTGTTTTCTTCATATCTCCCTTATGTTTTATGTGATTTATTTGGGGAGAAGCTAAAGGATCTGAAACCAGATGAGAACGTTGTTGTGTATAGCTTTTATACTTTAAAGTAGCTTCCTTTGTATGCCAGCAGCAAATTGAATGCTCTCTTATTAAGACTTATATAATAAGTGCATGTAGGAATTGCAAAAAAATATTTTAAAAGTTTATTACTGAATTTAAAAATATTTTAGAAGTTTTGTAATGGTGGTGTTTTAATATTTTGCATAATTAAATATGTACATATTGATTAGAAAAATATAACAAGCAATTTTTCCTGCTAACCCAAAATGTTATTTGTAATCAAATGTGTAGTGATTACACTTGAAGTGTGTATTTAGTGTGTATCTGATCCTCCAGTGTTACCCCGGAGATGGAATTAATGTCTCCATTGTATTTAAACCAAAATGAACTGATACTTGTTGGAATGTATGTGAACTAATTGCAATTATATTAGAGCATATTACTGTAGTGCTGAATGAGCAGGGGCATTGCCTGCAAGGAGAGGAGACCCTTGGAATTGTTTTGCACAGGTGTGTCTGGTGAGGAGTTGTTCAGTGTGTGTCTTTTCCTTCCCTTTCTCCTCCCTTCCCTTATTGTAGTGCCTTATATGATAATGTAGTGGTTAATAGAGTTTACAGTGAGCTTGCCTTAGGATGGACCAGCAAGCCCCCCGTGGACCCTAAGCTGTTCACTGGGATTTATCAGAACAGGATTAGTAGCTGTGTTGTGTAAATGCATTGTTCTCAGTTTCCCTGCCAACATTGAAAAATAAAAACAGCAGCTTTTCTTCTTTACCATTACCCCTACCCCTTTCCATTTTGGATTCTACCTGAGTTCTCACAGAAGCATTTTCCCCATGTGGCTCTCTCACTGTGCATTGCTACCTTGTTTCTGTGAGAATTCAGGAAGCAGGCGTGAGGAAGTCAAGCCGATATTAATATGCATTTCTTCTTTCTTTTTAAAAGTATGTGCAATCGCTTTTAGAATAAGATTTTTTTTTTTCTTTTCCCATGTGGCAGTCCTTCCTGCAAATAGTTGACATTGCTAATAAAATATTTGCTTGTTGAAAAAAACATGTAACAGATGTGTTTATACCAAAGAGCCTGTTGTATTGTCTACCATGTCCCCCATACTAAGAGGAGGAGTTTTGTAGTGCTGCTGGTGACAAGAAACTCAACAGAAAGGTTTCTTAGCCGGTGAAGAATATTAAGAAAGCACCAAAGCCTGTTGAGTCATTGAGGCTTTAGAGGTTTCTTTTTAACAACTTGTATATTCTTGGGGCCCTTCAAGCTGTGAAATTGTCCTAGTACTCTCAGCTCCTCTATGGATCTGGGTCAAATGGAGAAAGTACTGGGGACAGGGACTTTCCTGCCCATGAAGGATTTGGTGGAAGAAGGTTAACCCTAAGATACAGATGTGTTCCATCTGAATTGAAAATTATATTTGAGGGATAATTTTAGGACTGGTTTTATAAATAGAGAGATGGTGTCAAGGAGGTGCAGGATGGAGATGGGAGATTTCATGGAGCCTGGTCAGCAAGCTCTGTACCAGGTTGAACACCGAGGAGCTGTAAAGTATTTGGAGTTTCTTCCTCATAGGGAGTAAGGGCTTCCAAGATGGGGCAGGTAGTCAGTACAGCCTACCAGGAACATGTTGTGTTTTCTGTACTTTTTTTTTTTTTTATCATTGTGTTAAGTTGTATGTTCACTATATTGGTCAAGACAGCCAAGCAGTTTGTGTAGTTTGTCACTAGTCTTATGCAGTTTTCTGGTCAGTGTATGTGACCTTTGTGTCTCCCTTTTGCCAAGCATGTTCTGATTTTCTTCTTTAAATGCAGGTCTAGTTTCTAATGGAAACGATTTTATTCCTTATCTTTCCTCTACAAGGGACAAGATTTGTTTTTTTTTTTTTTTTTAAGAAATGAGATGCAGGGGGGAAAAACAAACGCCATACTCCTGTCCCCTAGTCCAATAAGTAGATGCCATTTAAGATAGGAGTCTTAACTCCATGGGAAAAGATAACATCTGAGAGTTTGTATCATTACCATGGTCACCTGACTAGCAGTGTGTGGCTTTAAAAATTGTAGAGATTTTCAGTCTTAGTCTGCAAATTGACCTTTCAGATTTACCAAGATAAAAATCCACCTGTGTCTGCTGAATGTGTATGTGCTCGATGTGGCTTTACATTCTGTCCCTGGGGCTTAAAATTGCTGGCCCTGACAGCATTGGGGGGGGGGGGGGTGCCTGTGAATGTAGAGAGCAGCTGGCCTGGGTCACCATGGCCTGACCTCAAACCAGCTTAAGGCTTTAAGTCCTTAAGTCCTCTGAGAACTTGCACTTCCAGCTTCTCCCTTTCCTGGTGAGAGAGGAAGTGGGGAAGGGTTAAGTATAGCTAGGGAGGCTCATCAGGACACTTGATCACCCTGGAGTTTTCAAAAGCTCTCAGGAGGTGATGCCACTGTCAGTGTTCAGCTGAAATGCCAACCCCAGAAATAAGAACTTCATTTCAAACAGTTCTGGCCATTCTTAGCCTGCTTTGGTGATTGCTCATCCATCGTCCTCCACTAGAGGGGCTAAGCTCGACTGCCCTTAGCCAGGCAAGCACAGTCGTGTGTGTTTTATTCAGCATTGTTATGCAGAAATCCACTAGTTGAGATGGTTTGTTTTAGGATAGGAAATGAAATTGCCTCTCAGTGAAAGGAATGGCCCGAGCCTGCTTCCTATTTTGATTTTTCTTTTAAACTGATGGATGGTGCAGCATGTCTACATGGTTGTTTGTTGCTAAACTTTATATAATGTGTGGTTTCAATTCAGCTTGAAAAATAATCTCACTACATGTAGCAGTACATTATATGTACATTATATGTAATGTTAGTATTTCTGCTTTGAATCCTTGATATTGCAATGGAATTCCTACTTTATTAAATGTATTTGATATGCTAGTTATTGTGCGCGATTTAAACTTTTTTTGCTTTCTCCCTTTTCTGGTTGTGCGCTTCCTTTTACAACAAGCCTCTAGAAACAGATAGTTTCTGAGAATTACTGAGCTGTTTGTAATGCAGATGTACTTAGGGAGTATGTAAAATAATCATTTTAACAAAAGAAATAGATATTTAAAATTTAATACTAACTACGGGAAAAGGGTCCATTGTGTAAAACATAGTTTATCTTTGGATTCAATGTTTGTCTTTGGTTTTACAAAGTAGCTTGTATTTTCAGTATTTTCTACATAATATGGTAAAATGTAGAGCAATTGCAATGCATCAATAAAATGGGTAAATTTTCTGATTCACGTGGCTGTTTTTACTTCCGTTGTAAGGGGACAAATGGGATTAACAAATGAAACCTTCGGAGTAACTAAACACACTGCATTTGGACATTAGTAGAGCATTAGAACAATTTCCTTCTTCATACAAATCTACATAATGGAAACAAATGCTATTTGGTAGGGAATTCTTCCCAAGAATAGAGTCCCAGAGTCTGAACTTTTATTTATTTATTTATTTTTTATTTATTTTTTATTTTTGGAACAAGGGATTGAACTCAGGGACACTCGGCCACTGAGTCACATCCCCAGCCCTATTTTGTATTTTATTTAGAGACAGGGTCTCACTGAATTGCTTAGGGCCTCGCTAAGTTGCTGAGGCTGGCTTTGAACTCGCGATCCTCCTGACTCAGCCTCCCAAGTCGCTTGGATTACAGGCATGCGCAACCACGCCCCGCCTGAACTTTTAGATGATTGAATCTGACCCTTTGGAAAAGGTAGAAGATTCTGAGATAAGCTAATCTAACTTTGTTTTACCAAGCATCTAAGGTAGCAGAATGAAAATAGAGTCAACACAGGAAGATGCTATTGTCTCCCTCTTTTGGAGCTATACCATTAGAGATGTGGTCCTTGTAGAGACAGAACACTTTGATCAGATTTTTCTTGATTCTCAAGTGAATAAAATTTCTCCAGAGGTGTTATGTAACTCAATGGTAGATCACTTACCTTGCATATGCAAGGCCCTTGGTTCAGTCCCACCAATGGGGAAAAAAAATCCTGATAAAGAAATAGGAATTTGTCTTAATTTATCACTGCAAGTTTCTGAATAGATGCTGTAATTGTTTTATTATTTATTTATTTATTTATTTATTTATTTATTTATTTATTTTTTGACATTAGAACTTGATGAGACAGGGTCTCACTGAGTTGTTTAGCCACTCGCCATTGTTGAGGCTGTCTTAGAACTTGTCATCCTCCTTCCTCAGCCTCCTGAGTTGAGGATTACAGGCCTGTACCACCATGTCTGGCCAGCCCTTTTTATTTTTTGAGACAGGGTTTCATTAAGTTGCTTAGGACCTTGCTAAATTGTTGAGACTAACTTGGAACTTGTCGTCCTCCTGCCTCAGCTTCCCAGGTTGCTGGGATTAGAGGCATGTGCAACTGTACCTGTTTTGACTTCTTTTGACACATGATTTTGGGCCCAGTCTACCTTCAGTGGCTATTTAATCAATTTTAGGATTCTGCAGATTTAGTTGGAATATAGAAATGAGCAGCTCTTAGGAATACCCTTTGGAACCCTAACCCAGAGAAATGACCAGTAGTCTGTTCTCTCTCAATAATAGGAAGGTCAGAATCCATTTTATTTTGGTTTAGACTACAACATAATGTTTTTTAGATTTCTCCCTTAAATCAGTGAATGTAAAATAGTATGAACTTGTTACACTCTCTGCAATTTTGGTAAGAATATCCCCAGAAAGCCATTTAGAATAGCTCTTCTATCACTGTCACTTCCAGATAATTAACAGTCATTAACCAACTTCTCAATGACTTATTTTTGGTATTCTTACTTTTATTTGATGCTTGGGTAAGAGAGGCTGTCATAGCCCCTTAAAGAAACTGGGTAGTATGAAGGGAAACTCACATTTTAATGATGAAAATCCTTGTAAATTGAATTCACTTGACATACTTTAAAATTTTCCACATGGGGTGAAGTGTAAGCCTTGGTTTCACCATTCACGAGTCATAGCATCAAGTGCTTAGCACAAGATGGCGCCAGAGAGCTATAGAAGAAGTTCACTTGACCACTTAGACCTTTTTTTTTCCCACCTCCTCCCCTCAGAGCTCATCTTCCCTGCTTCCAGCTTCCACTGAGCAAGGCAGGCAATCCATTCTATTGCTGGAGAAGGGAAGGATTAATGATGTCAGTTTCTTACAAATCAGCACTGAAAGCACTCTCCTGAAACAGGAATGGAGCTTGCTGAGTTTTCTTTGGGGTCTCTGCCTCCTGCAGCTCGCTTCTTTCCCTTTCTGACTGCCCAGAAAGCCTCTACCCTCAGATTTCCACCTCTTTCCTCTCCTGAGGAGCCTACAGCCGCGGCGGGAGGTGGTTAAGTTTTCTGGCTGCTGTGCAAGGGGGCCATCTGTGTTTGATCAATCCAGGCGGAAAGGAGGGGGTGGGGGTTGCGAAGAGACTGAAAGCATTCCAGAGTAGTGAGAGAGACCCGAGATCACAGAGAGAAGGCACCACCCCCGCCCCGCCTCCATGGCTAACCCACAGACTCAGGGGAAGAGGCCAACAGCACACTCTTTTTACTCTGGCCCCATTCTCTAGGCTGCCATGGGGCCCAGCGCACCTCTCCTTGTCCTGATCCTTTTGTCATGGTCGGGACCCCTTCAAGGACAGCAGCACCACCTTGTGGAGTACATGGAACGCCGACTAGCAGCCTTAGAGGTGAGGGACCCCTTTCTCTTCTAGCTCAGCCTGGGAGGATCCATATCTTCTTTCGATTCAGCCAGCTCATTGGGGTTCTTGGGATGGTAAGATAGGCTCTGTAACAACCTACAGAAAATTCTGCCTTTTAATAAAGAGGATCCTCAAAATTATAAGCTCTAATCTTTCTCCGTTTAGAGCAATTCCTGAGCAGATAGACCTTTGTGTTTTACCCCTGGGATTAGATGAGATAAAAAGAGTGGAAATAAGGGTCAGGATTGGGAGGAATGCATCTAAAGAAGAGCTGATGATTCTTTTGAGTTGGAGGTTCCCAGAGAATCTGCAAATTCTTGCCCTCCTTTTTAAAAGTTTAAAGTCCCTAGCACTTCCCCACCACACACATTGAAGTCCACAGTACTTTAATTCCCCAGAGGAGAATTGTACAATGGAGCAGAAACCCCCCCTTCTCACCCTAATGCACTAAGACCTCCCTAGAGGCCCAGATGACTCAGTGGCACTGCTCAGAGAGCACAGGTTGCAGGTCTCTGGCCTAGGTGGATCTGAACTGTGTTCCTTGCACATTGAGCACTTCTGAACATCTGGTTTCCTTTGCTGTGGGAGTAGAAGGGGATGTTGAAGTCTAGCTGAGTTTGCTCATTTTCCCATTCCTGACTCCCTGGTTGGCCTCTCCCTGCCTGGGAGTTGTAACCCTTCAGTCCACCCTCACTCCCTATTCCCCCACCCCTTCAGGAACGGCTGGCCCAGTGCCAGGATCAAAGTAGTCGGCATGCTGCTGAGCTGCGGGACTTCAAGAACAAGATGCTCCCACTGCTGGAGGTGGCAGAAAAGGAGCGGGAGGCACTCCGAACGGAGGCTGACACCATCTCCGGGAGAGTGGACCGTCTTGAACGAGAGGTGGACTATCTGGAGACCCAGAACCCAGCTCTACCCTGTGTAGAACTTGATGAGAAGGTGAATGGAGGCACTGGGACCAAAGGCAAAGGCAGAAGAAATGAGAAGTACGATATGGTGACAGGTAAGTGATCTCCCTCATGCCTTCAGAAACTCTAGTCTTCCTTACTTGCTTCTTTCTTTTTTCTCTTTGTCCCAAGTCCACTGTGGCTCTGTCTTCTGGAATCTGTTAGAGGAAAAAACTCTCTGTAATGACAAGTTTGTTAAGAAGTTTCTGGGAACCCAGGTGTCTGGTGTCCTGTCTTCCTCGGCCTTCTAAGACTGGAGGCATCCACAGAGCAGATACCCACTGTTCTCCAGATGGCCCACCCAGCTGGTGTTCTCACTGTAGGCATCTAACTCCTGCCTCTATTTCCTCTTCTCCTTCCCCACCAGACTGTGGCTACACAATCTCTCAGGTGAGATCAATGAAGATCCTGAAGCGGTTTGGTGGCCCAGCAGGTTTATGGACCAAGGATCCGTTGGGGCCAACAGAAAAGATCTACGTGTTAGATGGAACACAGAATGACACAGCTTTTGTCTTCCCACGGCTGCGTGACTTCACCCTTGCCATGGCTGCCCGGAAAGCTTCCAGAGTCCGAGTGCCCTTCCCCTGGGTAGGCACGGGACAGCTGGTATATGGTGGCTTTCTTTATTATGCCCGGAGGCCTCCTGGAGGACCTGGAGGGGGTGGTGAGTTGGAGAACACTTTGCAACTCATCAAATTCCACCTGGCAAACCGAACAGTGGTGGACAGCTCCGTGTTCCCTGCAGAGAGGTTGATTCCCCCCTATGGGCTGACAGCAGACACCTACATTGACCTGGCAGCTGATGAAGAGGGCATTTGGGCAGTCTATGCCACCCGAGAGGATGACAGGCACTTGTGTTTGGCCAAATTAGATCCACAGACACTGGACACAGAGCAGCAATGGGACACACCATGTCCCAGGGAGAATGCCGAGGCTGCCTTCGTCATCTGTGGAACCCTGTATGTCGTCTATAACACACGTCCTGCCAGTCGAGCCCGCATCCAGTGCTCCTTTGATGCCAGTGGTACCCTGACCCCTGAACAGGCTGCGCTGTCTTACTTTCCCCGGCGATATGGTGCCCATGCCAGCCTCCGCTATAACCCCCGCGAGCGCCAGCTCTATGCCTGGGATGATGGCTACCAGATTGTCTACAAGCTGGAGATGAGGAAGAAAGAGGAGGAAGTCTGAGGAGCTAGCCTTGTTGTTTATGCATCTCTTATCCCTATACATTTATATCCCCACTAGATTTCCTGCTCTTCATTCTTCAATTTATAGGCATGTTGTGCCTCGGAGTCCCTATTTTTTAACCATTGGCAACCAAATTCTCACAGCTCCGTTGGTTCATATGGAATGCCAGATCTTGAGTAATCTTTTTTATCTAAAATAGTAAAAACCCTAAATATTCAGTCCTGATCTTCTGCCCCCTATCCACAAATTTCAGCCCCAAAGGACCCAGACCCAGTGCTCTGACCCTCCCTCATGGGAAAATGCCAGGCATCAGGCAACAGTGTTCTTGCCCTCGGTATGACCCAGCAGGGAGAAGAATAGAAAACAGAGACACATCAGCCCTCTCTCCTTTACAAATCCCTCCAGTGTCTGAAGATTGGGACTTTCTCCGAATCATTTTGTATTGCAATATTTTGCATTAAAAGAAAAATCCACTGCTCCTCTCCTGTGTTTGTTTGGGTAGACCTTGTGCCAAGTTCTTCACATGGCCCACCATTTTATCCCTCCCACCCATCTCCTCTCTTTAAACCACATTAGGGACTTGGCTGGGTTCCCTCAACTGGAAGAGTAAGGGCTTCTCTAGTTACGGATTTTGCTGTGAGGCGCCTGGGAAGCAGCAGAATCCCACCACTTTACGAGGTTGGACAAAAGGCCTGCCTCCACACCCACCAGCATCCACAGCAGCCATCCCAGAACTGCCAATGGCACTGTGCCTCTGGCCACAAGACACTGAGGCCTAGGGGCAGCACTTCCAATTCTGATACTCAGAGGATTCTGAACCAGAAAATAATGTTACTTGCTTTGACATCCAGTGTGGAAGCCAGAGTGCGGAATGCATGTGTTTTTAGTGAAGACTTTAAGTCTTACCTCTGGAGTGGATGTTGCCCCTCACCCTAAACCCCGTCTCCCACCTCCGGTACTGGGCTCTTCCCCAGGACTGGGTTGCACAATCCTTGGTCTGAACTGCTCTGATTTTCCTGCTGCCACAGCGTCTGCGGTTGGGGCCAGGAGGAGGGGCAGTGGCTGTCCCAGATGTTGGTCTCACCAGTCCCCCAACACATCCCCTTCTCTCTACCCACATCATTCCACCTACCAACCCAGTCCTGGGACCTGGCTGCAGACTGCCCTGGAGTCCTGGGAACTTAACTCTTCCTGTTCTAACACCCGGCCTCTGGCATGGGATTGCAGATGGCAATCTGGGGAAGATAGAAAGGATGGGAGGAGAGAAGCTTCAGGCTTTGGATCCCAGCATGTAGCCATCTGCTGATCTCTGCACCATGGGCCCCACCCACCCTTGTCCCCTTGTTCAGCACTCAGGAACCTGATGGACAGAAGGCACTGGCTTGATGGGGTCATTTGCCTCAGGCAGCCCTGGGAGCACTCTGGGTTATTTGCCCTTGCTGGAGGGGGAAGGAACGCAATCTTCTCTCCAAAGTACAGTCCTCCCTCCCTCCACCCAGGACAGGGTGGATCCTTCAGGGCCTGCGATCCTCCTTTTGTCTTCTTTTCTTTTCTCCTCAGACAGAGCTGCTCCTGACGTAGGTTGGTGAGGAAGGAGAGAGAAAGGCAGTGAGGCACCTCACAAAGGCTCTATTGTCGGGAGCCTGGGGCGGGTGGGGGCTTGCTCCCATTCAATTCTCTCCTAATGTGGGGCTGGCAACAGTAATCACTGCCTGTCAGCCCACAGAGGGGTCTGCCCACGGAACATCTGGCTCCAGAGCAGGGCGCACAGGAAGGGGCGTGGAGGAGGAAGGGAGTTCTCGGTGGAGGCCTGGAGAGCAGGGTCCAGTCGGTGAGGGACTGCAGTGTGGCTCTGTGTGTGTATGTACGTGTGTGCGCATATGGGAGGCTGACGTTCGTGTGCATGTGCAGGGGCAGGGCTTGCTGGTCACATCCCAGTGTGACTGGCTGTGTCTGATGGGAAGATACCAGAGGGTGGGACTGGGTCTGCGGAGTCCTCGAAATAGAACTAGACATTGGGGGTGGCTTTTTGATGACCCTGACAGGGGAACAGCTCCGACACTTTGTGTGTGTAGATGACTTCAATTCAAGGAGCAAGTATACAAGTACATTTTTAAAAAATTTTTTAGTTGTCAATGGACCTTTATTTTACTTATTTATATGCGGTGCTGAGACTCGAACCCAGTGCCTCATACCTGCTAGGCAAGCGCTCTACCACTGAGCTAAAACTCCAGCCCACAACGAACCTTTTTAATGCCAATTCCGTGGAGACCTGGTCCTGCCTCACGCAAGTGTGTGCTTGTCTTTGTGACATCTTTCTTTGCCTGGTTCCTCAGTAAGAAGGGAAAAAGATGTTTCTGGGGATTTTTTTCTTTTCTTTTTTTTTTTAAAGCAAACTTTCCTTGGAAAAAGTCACTCAGACTTTTCTGAAAGGGTGGAAATCTCTGGGGTCTTGTTGCTTATTACTTTTCACCTTTTGTTTTTGGCTTCTGTGAAGTAGTAGCTAGTGCTGTTTTTCAGAAGCATTTTGGAAGGTGAATGGAACCGTGTGGACAGATGCAGTGAACTGTCCAAATTCATTAAACTGAATTATCTGCTGCTCAGAGAAACAGCCTGGGTAGCTGAATCCTGTGGTTGAAAAGCAGCCTCATTACTCCTTCTCAGACCCTCCCTGGCCCCGTCACTTGGCTGAAATCTCTGGTTTGGTTAAACAAAAGACCGTGGAAGGCAAAGACCCTAGTGGAGGATGGAGAGGTTAAAAGTCCACTGAGAAGCTCTGCATCTGTCCTCAACCCCGGTCCTAGGACAGTCAGCAGCCAGGAGGGGGTGGGGGCTAGCATCAAGAGCCAGCAAGGGCCATGGCTGTGGAGGCACTGTTGCCCAGCTTGTTGGTCCAGCTGTTGCTTTTCCATCACAAGGCAGGGTAAAGAGGGCCCCCTCATCCCCACAGGGCCTCAGGGTTTCCTGCCCTCCCTCTAAGCTCTCCATTTTGTTCTCCATGTCCTTTCCTCCCAAATGCTGGTCTTAGCTTCTGTCTGCATTAGAAACCAAAGTGTTCATCTGGTTTTTTTAATTGAGGCCCATAGCCAGTGTCAGAGCCCCCAGCCGGTGGAGAGGCCAAGGGCAGAGATGTGAAGGAGTGAGCTGTTGATTCAGCTGTCACTGTTTCCTCTTGGCTACGGCCAGAGCGAAACAGGAACCCAAACCCTTTCCCTCCTCTTCCTCCTCCTCCAGCCTCAGATTTTTCTGGATCTCTTCTCAATTACTCTTCTTCTACAGGCACTCCTCCCTGAGGCTCCTGGGGATGTCCTTTTGCACTGCTTCCTGTCTCTCTGCCTGGTTTGTGTCAAAGCATGCTCATTTTGAGAGCTGTTGGGACTATGCTGGTGATTCTCCTAACCTTCAGGATAGGTCTCTTCAGGGCCTGCAGTCGGCCTCTCTGATTGCCTTTGCAATGTGGCCCAGGAAAGTCTTCTGTTTTCTTTGGCCAGAGAGCAGGGCTTCCTGCCAAGCTCAGCCCTGTCAGAGGCTGCAGCCTCAGGGCTCCTCCGCTCCAGCCACCAAGGAGGGTAAGTTCTTCTTCACTTGCCTTTTAACTTATGCTCTTGCAAGGCAGAGCTTCACAGATTAAATCTTTGTCTATGGATTTAATAACTACACAGAAGAATTAGAAATGTGGAAGCCAGTATATTACTTGAAAGGGAAGAGGGAGAAAGTAAAAAGGAAGAACTCCCAGGTCTCTCTCACCAGAATGTGGATTTCTGACAATACCTCTGGTCCAATACCTCTCCCTTGAGAACATTCCAGCATGACTTCTAGGAATAGATGTCCTTGCTCCCTCTCCATACCTGTGTGGCCCAAGAGGAACAAATCAGATTCTCTCTCCTGGGGATTAAGAATTACAGATCTGAGATGTTCAATCCATGGAAGCATTGGGAGGCCCCTTTGCCCTTCTGCTGAGAGGCAGTGAAAGCCAGACTGCAGGGTGAGGTGGATGTTCAGAAACGGGCAGGAGGGAGAGAGCCGTTGATCTTGGCTGGTATCCACGTGCTGGCTCCAGTTTTCCCTCCTGGGCTCACAGTATACTTTGCCTCTTGGGTTCTACAAAATGCCTGAATCCTTCAAATAAATATACCTTTTGGGGTTTATTTTCTTTGTTTTTTTTTTGCTTAAGTTAGTATGACTGGGTTTCTGTTTTCTGTAACCCAAAGATAATTCCTCCTCCTCCTCACCTTCCCTCCCTCCTCTCTCCATCAAAACAAAACAAAACAAAAAAATACCCCATGCCATGGGCTGCTGGGAAAAATGACTCTGAGGGTGTCATTCGACCCAGAGGACTGAGAGGACTAATGGAAGAACCGTGTGAAGCCTGTTCTGAGTCATCTTACCAAGTATCCCTCAAGTCAGACCCCATGACACCTTGCAGGCAGCCTGCTCAGTTCCTCTTCTGTTTGCTCATGGATGTTATGGATGGATCTTAAGTGGCCCTCAAAGCTCTTGTGTAGGAGGCTCAGTCCCAGCTGATGGCACTATTGGGAGGTGGCACCTATTTCCCATCACAGTTCTTTGCATTACCAGTAAGAGGAGTTGACAGGCATCTTGCTCCAGCTCCCTGGGAAGAAAGCAAGGTGTGCTCCATCATCCCCTGACCTCTGTGCCTGGACCAGCTCTGCCAGGAACTCTGTGTGTGTGTGTGTGTGTGTGTGTGTGTGTGTGTGTGTGTTTTACACAGTGCTCCCAAACTGGCTTTTCCCTTCTCTCCAAGATATTTTAGTTGTCCAGCATGTGTCCCTAGTAGCAATCCCTACTGACTTTTTAAACTTAATCTTGTTGATTTTGACAGATTCTTCAACACAGCTTTGGTTGCACTTCATCTCACAGGTATTTATTATCGCCCAATTGCACATGACAATAGTGTTTTGTAGTTGCAGAATTTTGTGTTTCAGACCGGTAAATCCACAGTTGTCAAACTCATGAGCTGTTCTCCATCTATGAGGAGGGAGGTAGTGTAGAAAGAGCAAAAAAGGGTGGGAGTAAGATGACCTTACATTTCTGTGTGAGGTGGACCCTGTGCCTGAGTGTCCTGGCTCTGCACCTCATTAACTGCGTGGCCTTGACAAGATGCCAACCCTTCTGCATCTCAGTTTGCTCACTTGCACAATGCGACTGTATCACCTGCATTATTTTCTAGGATAGGGTGAGGTTCAAACCTGGATGCATAAAGCATTCAGAACTTCTAGAAAGGGCTCTTAGGAATCATCTACTTTGGCTCTCTCACCCTTTCGCTGGAGAAACTGAAATCCAGAGAGCCCTTTGAGGGCAGGGATCACTCCTTCTCCATTTTTCTATCTCTAGAGTTAAGACAGAGTCAGGCACATATTGTGTGTCCAATAAATATTTTGTAAATGAGTTGAGTGACCAGCTCCCAGTGACATAGCTGTAATTTAACTTCTCTTGATGATTCAGTCATTATCAACATCAATTACTATACTGCAGCGTGAAGCCATGATGCCTTCAGAACCAATTATGCCACACAGAATGTGGCTGTTTCATGCATTTGCTTTTCTACTTAGCGCTTCTTGTCTGTCCTCTTTTGCTGTCACCTGTCAGTTCTCCCTGAAGTCACTGGATCCACTTTGAGGAATCTCCACCACTGTTTCTAATCAGCTATCCACTCTTGTCAGGGGCAGTGAAAGGGCTTTGAAAGATTCAGTCCGTATGTATGCCATCCCTTTACTGGAGTCACAAGGAGTACAGCACAGCATTCCACAGACCAGAAACATCGCTATTTGAAGCTGGAAGAGTCCACAAAGTCAACTGGTCCAGTCCTTCAAATCATGCAAGCGAATCCTACCACACACGCCCCTGTCCAGTTCCCTCCGCACATGGTATTAGTTCACTCATGACTCATGAAAGTAAGTATGTGTAGTGGCTGAGGAAGACATGATTTCTGGCCCCTGAAATCTCTACCCAGTTACCTGGATTCTTAAGCATTTTCCCCTTCCTGCATAGGGGAGATTAACATACACAGATGTGAATTTTCCCTAATTCTTAAATATGATCTAGCAAATTCCCTTCTCCTCTCTATCCTTTCTTGCCCTCTTTAGTCCTAATTGAGGTGAAATGGTTTTTACTGGGTATGTTGCTTTAGATGCCTAGGGAAAGTTTTAAAAGTATAATCTGGAAACACTTAAGTATAATTAAGTATGTAAGGGGAGACTAGAAATGCTAATTGTACTGCTGGATTTTAAGTTGTTATAGAAGTAATCTTATTTGAACCAAACCTCAGTATTCATTTGAAAGCCCGTAAATCACTAACAAATTATTGGTCATAAGTAATGATAATAATAAAAATGTGATTTATGTTCTGTGGGTTTTTAACAAGGGCAAGTGAAGCAGAAAAGCACCCTTACAATGCATGATGTAAAGAGAATTAGGCAGGCTTACTGTTTCTCTGAGGGCAGTGGAGTCGAAGCACATAGAGCAGGTGTCCAAGGTTCAAGCTGTACTTCAGCTGTTTTCTACCTGCAAGAACTCGGTTTCCTCATCTGTAAGGTAGCAACAATATAAGTATCTCTCTCACAGGGATGGTGTGATGACTAAATGAGATAATGTACATAAAAGTGCTTTGTAAATCATAAAGCTACACAAATGCCGCTGCTCTCATTACCCAATACTTAGCAAACATTGTTTCCTGTCTGTGCTAGGTTTGGTGCAGCTAAGGATGGAATAAGTCAATAATCAGTCTGGTGAGGAGAAGCAAAAGGATGCTGTACAAATGGAAAGTCATAATTAGGGGAGTCGACTATTAAAAGCAAAAGTGAATTGTAGATATCCCAGACTCAAAGGGGATATGAACTCCATCTTGCCTGGACCATACCAGGGGATTCAACTTCTATGTGTAGTCATCAGCATGTAGGAAATGCAAAGCCAGAAATGGCATTCAGGGCGCATAATCAAAACACCATGACAAGCTGAGTGTGGTGGCCCATGCTGACAATCCAAGCTACTTGGGAGGCTGAGGCAGGAGGATCACAAGTTCGAGGCCAGCCTAAGCAATTTAGCAAGACCTTGTCTCAAAATAAAAATAAAAGAATAGCATGACAGGGTAGAGCAACACCTAGAGCTTAGCTCATGGAGCAGAAGGAAAATCAGGGGACAAGACAAGGGTTAGAGTCAGGATTGGCTATTGAGAGACACTGAAGTCTGAATGAAGCCCATGTGAGTTGTAGAATCTGTGGGAACACTTCAGAGTCAAAGCCAACTGGGACAATTGATTAATTAAAAACTTAATGAATATTAATGGCGTGTTTACTGTGTGCTATGTACTTATTCACAACAGTGAATAAAAAAAGACAGCGAAGCTGGGTGCAGTGGTGCGTGCCTATAGTCCCAGCTACTCAAGAAGCTGAGGCAGAAGGATCGATTGAGCCCAGGAGTTCCTGGTCAGCCTGGCAACAGAGTGAGACCCCATCTTGCAAAAACAAAAACATTTTAAAAACAAAGCAAAATAAATCTGAACCTTACCCCCACTTCCACCCCAGTCATTACCTTGTCTTCTCAGTCTGGAGACTAATGGGATGGAGTGGTAACCACAGTCCATTGTGATAGGTGCTGTGTACCCCAGCCCTGCCTGGGTGGGGGATGGACCACATCCTGCAGGCCTTTCACCTGAGCCTGAGGGATACTCCTCTCCACCCCCACAGTCATTGCTGCGTGATCACTGACCTGGCTATTGCAGGGGGCTTCTATCAACCTTGCCAGAAGTTTCTCCTGGCTCCAGTGTATGAATTCTCACCTCGCTGTGTGTCCTTATTTGCCTGTGGGCCCATCTCCCCTAGAGACTAGACTGTGAAACTGTCTAGTCTTCCCTTTTCTGTGGGGAACCAGTCCCTGGAGAGACAGGACAGTAACTTTTGCTTTTCAACTTCAGTGCCTACTGGTCTCGCTCAGGAGAGGAAAAGGCTGGAAGGCACAAAGGAAGAAAGGGGGGTCTTTAACCCTCCAGGAGCTGTCCTTGTCTTCCCAGGACATTCACCAATGGTATGGGGGTGGGCGAGCAGCCTGATGCCAAGTCGTTTCGCACGTGTATGCTCTCCCCGAGGCAGCTGCTCTTCTAAGCATAGGCATATTCCAAGGCCAGCAGCCAGGGAGCCAGAACTCAGGCAGGAGCCAGAGCCCTGTTGCTGTCACACGTAGTTTCTTTGTAAGTCTCCTGGAAACAGACTTTTTTTTTTTTTTTTTTTTTGTATAGGGGATTGAACCCAGGGGTACTCCACCACTGAGCCACATCCCCAGCCCTATTTTGTATTTTATTAGAGACAGGGTCTCACTGAGTTGCTTAGGGCCTTGCCCTTGCTGAGGTTGGCTTTGAACTCGTGATCCTCCTGCCTCAGCCTCCCAAGTGCTGGGATTACAGGCGTGGGCCACCACCCCTGGCTGGAAACAGCCTTTTTGCCAACTTTGTGTCCCATGGAGCCTGGACACACTGAATTCACCCATGAACGCAGCTCTGCCTTGGGCTGCATCTTCTGCAGGACACTCACCTCTGGCCCCTGCCACTCACAGAAATGATGAACAGCAGCATTAGTTGCTGGGCCCTTCCTACCGGCTGGACATGGCACTAGTGCAGTGGTCTCAAGTCTCAGAACAATTGATCCCACCAGCAAATATCTCATGAGAGCCAGGCTTTGTGATGGGGGCCAAGCAGGGGATGGGAGCTTCTGCCCCTAGAGGCTTACAGCTCCTTGAGGTGGGGAGGAGGTTAGGGATAGGATGATAAAATAGGTTTCTCTCCATGGCCTAAGCCCATCTTTGTGGCTTAAGATAAGTGCCTCCCTCAAGAGAGTGGGACAGTGTGTTGTATGAATTCCAAGGAGGAAGAGGTCTCGCTCCAGGGAGGGTTTGTTGAAGAGCCTTCAGAAGGGGAGAAGTGGCTCTCAGAGGAAAGAGGGCCTGAGAGGATGTTCCAAGAGGCCAGACAAACATGACACAGGAGAGAAAGTGGTCAGGCACATGCAGGGCCAGGAAGCAGTGCTGGTTGGTTTTATGAGAATGTAAGTATGGATGCAGAGAGAAATGAAAGCCAAAGCAAACCAAACCAAACCCCATAAGCTAAAGCAAAGCAAAACAAAAAGAGTAAAAATGAAACAAGCAAACAAACAAAAACTGAAACCAAAACCAAAACTCCTAATCAGGGCCATATTGCTGCAGGGACTCATTTGAATGTTGAAGCTGTGCGAATGATCAGTCAGTGACAGGGATTGAGTTAACAGAATGCACACTGTCTAATCATTACCACAAGCCTACAGATTAGGGTTGGTATTATCCTCATTTTAAATGAAGAAACTGAGGTTCGGACACATAATTTACCCAAGACCATACATCACTGCCCCTCAGGAGGCTTCCATCCAGAGTAGGAAGTTGTGCCAAAGGCCATTTGGCTCCAAAGACGTGCTCTTGACTCTTTTGGTGTAGAAACTTCATGGGAGTGGGAGAGCTTGTTGAAGGAGAAAGCAGAGGTGGGAAAAGAGATATGAGGTTCAAGGATGGAAGGATCTAAATTCAGCGACTGGGAGAGTGAAAAGGAGCCAGGGAAGGAGAGAGAATGAGTGGAACCAGGAAAGTCCTCATCGCTAAATCCCATAGAGGTCCAAGAAGAAGGAGGCTGCCAGCAGTCCCCACATTCAGCCAGGTCAGACCGATGCAGGCAGAGAGCTGTAGTGAGACAGGAGGGAATGTGCAGCCGGGCACAAGGCTGAGAGAAGGGCAGAGAAACAGCAGTTATTAGCCGGGCGTGGTGGCGCATGCCTGTAATCCCAGCACTTGGGAGGCTGAGGCAGGAGGATTATGAGTTCAAAGCCAGCCTCAACAACTTAGCGAGGCCCTAAGCAACTCAGTGAGACCCTGTCTCTAAATAAAAATACAAAATAGGGCCGGGGATGTGGCTTAATGGTTGAGTGCCCCTTGTACCAATCCCCAGTACCAAAAAAAAAAAGAGCTGTTACTCCTGGAGAAATGGTGACCAGACACATAGGGAGGGCAGGAGACAGCAGAGAAGAAGCAGGGCTGAGGGAGGGATTTCTTGATCTATTTTTTTGTAACATTACTAGTTTACGAAAGAAAAAATAGAAACAACCAACAAAGATGGAATCTGAAAATAAATTATAGCTGGGTGCAGTGGCACATGCCTATAATCCCAGAGACTTGGGAGGCGGAGGTAGGATGATTGCAAGTTGGAGGCCAGCCTTAACAATTTAGAGTCTATCTCAAATAAATAAATAAATAAATAAATAAATAAACAAACCGGGGATGTAGCTTAATGGTAAAACATCCCTAGGTTCAATCAGAACCAAAACAAACAAACAAAACCCTTAAAAATTATAATACACTTATGCATTATTATCTAGCTATTAAAATAATAGTTTAAAGAATATTTAATCTCACAAGAAAGTGAACATGATAAGTTAGCATTTTAAAAGTTACCTTGGGGCCGGGGATATAGCTCAGTTGGTAGAGTGCTTGCCTCACATGCACAGGCCCTGGGTTCAATCCCCAGCACCGCAAAAAAAAAAACCAAAAAACCAAAAAAAAACACATTACTTCAAAGTCAAAACTATATAAACATCTACAGGGAATGGTTTTTAAAAAGTATTTTTAATTATGAAATATTTTGTGTATACAGAAAATAATATAATTAGCAACATGAACTACCACTCAGACTTAAAAGGTTAACATTTAGGATACGCTACAGATTTTTCTCTTTAAAAAAAAATAGACATGGACTATGGATACAGCTAGCCCCCTACCGACTCTAACCTTTCCTCTCTCCCTTCCTGCAGGGGACCACCATCCTTGAGTTAGGATCATTCCATGGCTTTAAAAAATATGTATTCATTACATATCCCTCCTCCAATACCATTGGTACAATCATGTGTTTTCAAGATTCGCATGGAAGATATCATCTCCAAATACATATGTGCAATTTTTTAAAACTGCTATATTACTCTTGAGCTTGCCTGTGATGACTTGCACAGCCCTGGTTCACTCACTTTAACCTTCCTTGTTTTAGTAACCCCTGTCCCCTGCCTGCTTCTCCCTGCTTCCATCATTGCCATTTCTCAGGGTGAGCAGCTTCTCTGGTGCTCCCTGGAGAAGGTCACTGCAGTGCCGGAGCTGGGCCTGTCCTCAGTTTTCCTGGACACTCTGATTTCCCCTGTCCCCAACACTCAGTGTGGTGACACCTGTTGATTTTTGCCAGTTTCACCAGTGTGAACTGGTATTATTATGCTAATCATCATGTGTGAGGAGGAATTTTTAAAGATAGGGGAAACAGTTTTCCCCCAGAAGGGAAGAGGTAGGAGCTGGGTGGAGAGTGAAGAAGTCCTGGAGAATGAGGAGAAGGCAGAGGGAGGAGCCCAGGCTGGAGCAGGGAGAACCCACAAGGCTGCGGAGAGACCAGAGTGAGGGGACAAAGAAACCAGGTGGAAATGGAGCAAGTTCCTGCTGGAAAAATCCACCCTTTTGGGGAAAGTAACATCCAAATGAGCTGCTGAGCTGGGCACAGTGGCTAGAATCCCAATGGCTCCAGGGGCTGAGGCAGGATTGCAAGTTCAAAGCTATCCTCAGCAATTTATTGAGGCTGTAGGCAACCTAGTGAGAATTGTCTTAAAATAAAAAATAAAATAAAATAAAAAAGGGCTGGGGATGTGGCTCTGTGGTTAAAGGCCCTTGGGATCAATCCCTGGTTTAAAAAAAAAAAAAAAAGAGTTGCTGAGGGTGAGAGGACGGGGAGCAGGGGAGCAGTCGGGGAGCAGAAGGGAACTGTGAGGGATGATGGAAATGCAACTGAGGGGAAGCGAGGGGTAGCTGCATCTGCAGTGCATCTACTCTTCCTGGCCAGAATGGGCTGGCAACAACTAACTGCTCTAACCTTTTCTGAGCTCTTCCTTAGTATACTTGATAGGCATCTTTCCAGTTCACAACCACCTAGAGTTGCATCATAGGTTTGAGAAAGAAAAAAAAAAAAAGGCTTAAGGGTTTTTGTTGCTGAAGATTTCTTAAGTAGATATTATGTGATGTGGCTGCCCAGAAAGATGATACTCCTTAGGCTGCATTATTAGAAGCATGGCCTTAGTGTGGAGGAGGGGAAACAGTCCTGTGTTGTTCTGCCCTGGTCAGGCGATGGTTATTATCTCCATTTTAGAAATAAGAAAACTAAACCTCTGAGAGGGTAAGTTGCATGCCAAGGTCCCTGATAAAATAGGAATGGAGGAAATTAAATCAAGAAAAATACTACTAAGGAAAAACTTCTGGGAAATAAGAGCCCTGTCTTTAAATACCAGAAAAGTCGTTGTGAGGAAAAGGGACACTGCTTATTTTATCTGGCTCCAAATGCAGAACTAGACTGAATGGCTCTACATGACACAGAAATAATCCTACTTCACAGAAGGAAGAAGAAGTCAGCCACATGCCAGATTTCTTTATTCCCTGCTGGTAGTGAGCTCCCTGTTCTGGGAGTTATTCAAGCAAAGACCAGAGGAATGTTGGGCAAAGCAATGCAGAAATGCAAACATTAGGCGATGAGTGGAAATAGATGCCCTTTGCGATCTTTTCCAACATTTAAATTTTGTTTCAGTTTTTAACAAGATAAAAAGAGGAAAGGTGCAGAGGGAAAAGGTTAAAGGTATTGGAAGGGCCTGCCAGGAGGCAAACATCACATGCTGCATTTAGGAAATGAGAAGGATTGTTCTGGCCGAGGGCAGAACTGAGCCTCTGCCTTCCCCGCAGCCTGGCCTCAGGTGAGAGGAAGAAGTTCGGTGTCTGCGTTGCTGCTTGACCTAATCCCCATCCATTTTTCACCAGCCCTGGCACAGGCAGGGGCTGGCTCTGGTCTGAATCTGAGGTTTGCCCGGCTGCAGCAGGCGGCCGCTGGGCCTGGTTGCAGAGGGAGAGATTTGCTTTGCACATAATTTAATCCAAGGGTTAGGTAATGAGCTTGCTCCCCCAGACAAGGGGAACCGACAGGCTCCCGCCGTCCCTGCCTGCGCGTGGTTATTAGCAGGGATGCTGCCCTGTGGACCTTGTTAGATCGCTCTTCCATTCATGTGGGCACAACTCAGGGGTGATTTACTGTAACTCCTGATATTAAAAACCTCTGAGTGAGACAAGCAAAATGAATAATGCTCTGTAGTGAATTTCTTAATGAATTTCCTCTCTGCACCTAAAAAGGAGGGACTAGAAAAAGAGTGCTGGACCAGGGAAAGACCATGATACTCTGCAAGTCAGGGTTCTGGATAATTCTGAAGGGAAAATAATCAGAAGCAGAGTGTCCCTTCCCCACCCCCCGCCCCTCGCCCCCCATTCTGGTCTCAGTTAAGGACTGTCAGGTGGCTTGACATCTTTCTGGTATTCTTAAATTAGATAAATAAGCAGCCACCTTAAAACATAAGAGGTTATGATCCAGGGTTTAAGTAATCTTGGCTGGCTCTGATTTGCATATATATGAGAGTGTGGCCCTGTTCCTAGGGTTGATTGCTGGGAGACTGGACTCACAAGAATGCAGATCTACTCCATGACAGGTGAGGAGGCAGTGGGTCTTCCTGTCCACACCTCTAATGTGGTGCCCTGCACAGACCCTCACCCTGGGGCAGGGTGTCCTGACCAGGGCTGGTTTCCCGGGTGTGTCACTCTGGCAGTCACACAGGGCCCTCAGGTTTCATGGTTGGTTTAATCTTTTTCTGTTGCTGTCCTGGAATTCCTTTTTCGTTTTTGTTTTGCCTTTGGTATTGGGGGTTGAACCCAGGGTCTTCCACATGCTAATAAAGCACTCTACAACTGAGCTAAGCCCCTCGCCCTTTTTTTAAAAAGAAATTATCTTGAGACAGGTTCTTGCTAAGCTGCTGAGGCTGGCCTGAGACTTGTGATCCTCCTGCCTCCTGGGTAGCTGGCATCACAGGTGTTTAAGCAGCTTTTTCACTGCTGTTGACTGAAGGGCCTGACCAGCACAATTGCAGGAGAGGAAAAGTTTGTTGTAGGGCTCACGGTTTCAGAGGTCTTAGTCCATAGAAGGCCGGCTCCATTCCTCGGGGCTCAAGGTGAGGCTGAGCATCATGGTGGAAGAGTGTGGCAGAGGGAAGCAGCTCACCCCATGATCAGAAAGCAGAGAGAGAGGCTCCACTTGCCAGATACAAATATATACACAAAGCCACACCCAATTCCCACCTCTCCAGCCACACCCTACCACTTCAGTTACCACCCAGTTAATCCCATCCAGGATTAATTAACTGATTAGGGAAGGCTATCACCCAATCATTTCTCTCTCCAAACCTTCTTGCATTGTCTCATGCTGAGTTTTGGGGGGGACACCTACATTCAAGCCATAATAGCAGGAGAGCACCACCGTGCTTGGCTTACAATTATGAAGCTGACTCTGCTCATGGCACTTGCATTGTTGGTGGCTCTGCCCTGTATTCATCTGCCCTTTGCCAACTCTGGCCTTTTCTTATCAGCAAGGTGATATAAAGTTAGAGAGGGAAAAAAAAGAGTAAAAGCGTATCTGTCTTTTACGAAGACACTTTTGTTGTTGTTGTTTGTTTGTTTTTTAACACCTTGATTTAAAAAGTAATACATGTTAATTGTGGAAAATTTAAAAGATACAAAGAAAAACATCCATAACCCCACCACACAACAATATATCTTTCCAGTAATTTTAATTCATACTTTTGTTCTTTTTGTCATTGGAAATAACAAATGAAATAATGTTTTGGAAAATGCTTTTTACAGATTCCTAATACAACATGAGAATTTTTCTTATATCTTTCTTTCCTCCTTCTCTCTCTCTTTCTCTTTCTCCTTCCTTCCTTTTTTTCTTTCTTTCTTTTGTACTAGGGATTGAACCCAGGGTGCTTTACCACTGAACTACATTCCCAGCTCTTTCTTTATTTTTTATTTTGAGATAGGGTCTTGCTAAGTTGCTGAGGCTGGCCTCTAACTTGCAATCCTCCTGTCTCAGCCTCCCAGATCACTGGGATTATTGGTGTGCACTACCTTGCCCAGACTTTCTTATTTTTTTCTTCAAGAGTTTTGATGGCTAGAAAGATCCCAACAATTAATCAATGCCTTATTGTTGGGTCATTTATGTTTATTATAAATAGCATTTCAAAGAGAACAGATGGATTTTTTTCCTTCTTTTTGGTACCAGGGATTGAACCCAAGGACACTAAACCACTGAGTCACATTCTTGGACCCTTTTTTGTATTTTATTTAGAGACAGGGTCTCACTGAGTTGCGTAGGGTCTAACTAAGTTTCTAAGGCTGGCTTTGAACTTGCAATCCTTCTGCCTCAGCCTCCTGAGCTGTTGGGATTACAAGTATGTGCCTGCACCCGGTGAGAACACAGGAATTTCAAACAAAACAAAACAGATTACTTTCTGGGGGTAAGTTCCTAGAAGTCAAACTTATTAAATCTTTGACATACATTGCTCAATTGCCCTCTGGGAGCCCTTTCCATTTAAAGTGGCAAAGGAAAGCTGGGCTGGGAGTGGAGGGTCTGGGGGAGGATTGAAAGAGGGAGTGGGGTTTCTGCTTGGTTCTTTGGGTTTTGTGGATCAACAGTCAAGTCTTTCTTTTACTTTTTATTTTTTGGTACTGGGGATTGAACTCAGGGGCACTCCACCACTGAGCCACATCCCCAGCCCTATTTTGTATTTTATTTAGAGACAGGGTCTCACTGAGTTGCTTAGGGCCTCGCTAAGTTGCTGAGGCTGGCTTTGAACTCGAGATCCTCCTTCCTCAGCCTCCCAAGTGCTGGGATTGCAGGCGTGCGCCACCACGCCCGGCAAGTCTTCCTTTTAGAACCAGTGGATTGCTGGGTGCTGCAGTGATTTAGAGCGCTGCTGATTCTTCCACCAATCCAAAACCTTTCCTGGAGGTGCCTGGTCCCTGGCGTTCTGCTCCACCTGCGCTGTCGGGGGCGGTCTGACAGCCCTGCTGAGGGGCAGCTCCCAGGAGCCTGTCCACATTCAGTCTCTGCAGGGCAACAGCACTGTGCGCCCCTGCAGAGTTGCCACAGGGAACATGTTAGGGTGCTGGGCTTGACTTAATGTCATTTCACTCTTTCCAAAGTCTCCTGGGGGAAGAAAAATGGCATTCCAAGCTGGAAGAGGAGACTGGGAGAAGAGCGGGCTTCAGAGGAAGCTCCCAGATGAATTCAGCCTGTCAGCCATCTCCGCTGGTTTCTGCAGAATGAGGCTGCTAGTTGCTGTCATGGTCGTTTAGACTTGCGTTTAGGTTTTAGGGAAGGGGAATGGGGAGCGGTTGATCTGTTTACTACTGAGGACTTGGCCCTCTGACTGTGTGGGGAGAGCTGCCATATGCTGCTGTTAGGGAGGGAGCTCTCCAGATCTCTTTAAAACCCACACTGGAAACTCTCTAGATGTTTCCACTCTGAGACTGTGGCCAGGGTGACTCCCAGAAACTGGCTTCTGCTGGGGACGAGGAGAAGCAGGGAGTGTGCCTGGGAAGGCTGGGCTGAGAAGTGGCATTTCTAGACCATCTGTGTAGCAGACCCCAAGGGGTCCTCAGCCCCTGCAGGGCTTCCTTTGATGCTGTGGGTCTGGCCCAGGGAAGGAGTGGGGACAGGGCTCCTCTATATTTAGCATCCCAGACCTTTGCCTTGAGTTCTGTCTCGCCCTGGTGGTTTCTCATCTGCTAGACAAGTAACATCTCTGAGTTGCTTTGTTTTCCCTGAACTTCTTCCTGCCTCTGCCCATAAGTCCTGTTCTTTCCATAGTCCAGCTCCCCTCAGCCTGTGCAGAGCATGCTGGCTCCAGGACTGAGGGGCCAGCAGGGAGGGCAAGCCCACCCGTGGCCTGGACCCACACCAGGAGACAAACCAAGGGCCTTTGTCTCCTCCTCATAAGCACTCCCTCCTGCCCTGTGGGCAGAACAGGAGGCCCTGGTCTTTGCAGACCACCAAGAAGAATGTCCTCTGGAGGGAAACCACACCGCCATGGGAAGGGCCTTCTGCCTCCCTCTGCCTTTGTTCTGCCCCAAGTCAGCTTAGTAAACAAAAGCGTCTCAGATTCTGCAAGTTCTCCAAGAATTGCTTGAATTTTGATTTTTCAATGCCCAAATATGCTTTACAAAAAGTTCTCATACCATTTATAAAGGCAAAACTTTTTCTTTTTTTTGTAAAACTTTTTTCTTTTTTTGATCAAAATCAAGGGTGCTTAACTATGGAGCCACAGTCCCAGGCCTTTAAAAAAATATTTAATCTATAGTCTTTAACCTGATGAGACATATGCAAATAAAGATTGCTGGCATCAGTCTTTAGATCTGCTTCTCCATCGGAGAGCAGAGCTCCACATGACACCAGCTTTCTCTTCAAACAAAAAAAAGAAAAAAATCTTTTTTATTTTTATTTATTTTTTAATCTAGAGATAGGGTCTCACTGAGTTGCTACGATCCTCCTGCCTCAGCCTCCCAAGCCCCTGGGATTACAGGCGTGCACCACCGTGCCCGGCAAGACAAACTTATTTTAAGTCAGGGTTTTTATATGTGTGTTCTTGGGCATTCTATGAAAAATTTCCTCCTTTAGAAGGTACTGGACTTTACACAAGTTTGAGAAGTACTCCACAGTGCCTCCAATGATCACAGCTGCTGTCGTGGAGCCCTCAATCAGCGGCAAACCCCGTGCAGTGGCTCACTGAAGTTCTTCAGTAGTGCGATGAGATGGGCATCACCATCGCCATCTCTATTTTGTAAGAAAGCAGAATAAAACTGAGAGGTGAAATGTCTGACCAAGGCCACATGGGGCAGTAGACAGAAATGCCAGTCTGATCCCAAAGTCCTTGCTCTTAGTTTTATAAAACTCTCCCTATGAGAGGCAGCCTTCTAGGAAGTGTGGAGGCAAGAATGGAATGTGGATACAAAACTTAATTCCAGCTGGGCGTGGTGGTACATGACTGTAACTTGGGAGGCTGAGACAGGAGGATCCCAAGTTCACAGCCAGCCTCAGCAACTTATCAAGGCCCTAAGCAACTTAGTAAGACCCTGTCTCAAAAAAAAAAAAAAAAGAAAGAAAAGAAAAATAGATAATAATAATAAAATAAAAATTTCTCAGTCAGTCAGTTTGTGACCTGGTCAAGGGTGGGGTGGGGATCTAACATACACACACAGAACCAATAAAGACTGGGCTGTGACAAGTACAGCAACCCAAGTGCAAGCAAGTGCTTGAGAGCAGAGCAAAAGACCAATGCTGGCTTAATAGCTTGGGTGTCAAGAGGGGAAGAAAAGAGCTTGTTCATTTCTAAACTGACATTTAATTGAGTTTCTATTACAGACAAGGAATTGTGCTGAGCCATCGAGATACTGAGATAAATAAAAGACACTGTCCTGCCTTCAAGAAAGGCAGACGAATGAATGGACAGTGAGATTTGCCCCTGAGGGGAAGCTCCTGGCTGGCCATTTCTCCTCCCACCTCCACCGTGGTTAGCAGAGTGCCTAAGCAGCTGGAGAGAGTGGAGGGAGAGGGGATAAACCCCGCATGCATATGGGAAAAAAAAAAAGGTGTGAGAGGCTGTGGTTGACCCTGGGAATGAGGATCCCTTGCACATCACTGAGGTGGTGGTGTTGCTGGGATAGCGGCAGCAGAAAAGTCGGAGGCACGCCTAAGTTCCAGTCACGAACTTGTGCACTCTGACAGAGAAATGCATATCCTGTTGAAGGTCTTAATAATGCAAGTTGCAAAAAGCTGAGTCTGGTGACACTCGCAGGCAGGGGAGGTGCCTCAGGGAGGCCAGATAGGAAGCCACAACAGGATGCAAGTGAGAAGTGGGATGTCTTAGTCATGTTCTCATTGCTCTTGGGGTAAGGGCCGAAAGTCACTGAAATGACCCTCCAGGGGGCACATGGACTCTATGATTCATCTCTCACTCGGCCTTCCTCGCTCAGCTACACCAACCCTTGACCATACCTGTTATACCAACCTCAGGGCCTTTCTGCTCCTCTCTGGAACATTCTTCCTCAGGTACCCACATGGCCTACTCCCTCATCTCCTTCCAGCCTTAATGTCTCCTTGTCAATGAAGTATTCCTAACCATTTTATTTTAAATAGTCCGTACCCTCTACTCCGCATGCTACTTCCATGTTTTATTTTCCTCTACCCACCACACCATATTTTTTACTTAAGTTTATTTTCTGTCTCCTTTCAGTAGAATGGAGGCTCCCTGAGGGTAGGGATGTCTCTTGCTCATTGCCGACTGTAGTAACTACAGCAGTGCCCCACATATAGAAGGTATTGATGAATATCCAATTAGGTATTTGAATTTCAATAAATGAACTACTGAATTTCATGGACAAAAGGAAAAATCCTTATGGCAAGGTTAGTCGCAGTGGGGCTGGGAAAGGGGAGACGTGGAAGACATTTAGGGTACCTGCCAGCAGGTCCTGGCATGGCTACATGCCTGAAGGGGAGAGAGGAGTCAAGGGGACACTCAGGTCAAGTCTGGCTGCAACATGGGGCTGGTGGTGGGCTGTCCAAGAAGCTAGGAAAGTGACTTTATACTGGTCAGAGGACCCCTGGGACTTTCCTGGAGCCATTTCAGAGGCCATGGAAGGGAGCAAGGGGGCTGCTGAGCAACCAGGCTCCAGGCAGAGGAAATCTGCATTTCTTTATATTGCTTTTGGTTTCCTTGTTTTGGTTTAATTTTTACATCACTGAGGTCAGCAATTATACTAGATTATGGTTATTGAGTTCTAGATATTAGGCAAAGACTTTAAAACTGAATGATCTCATTTTACTTTTGTGACAGCTCTGTAAGGGTGACACTCATCATCCTTCTCTTTCTGCGGTCCAGGGAACTGAGGAAGAAGAGAGATTAAGTGGCTTGGCTAAGGTCACACAGCTAGTCAGTGGTGAGCAAGGGTCTAAAGAGAAACAGACATGTTTAAACTAGTGGAGACAAAGTGTCACCTTCGTTACTGATGAAAACTCACATCTACATGGAAGTGGGGTTAAGGGCCATGACACTGAGGCCCCACTTCCAGAGGCAGGCAAGCCTGGAGGATACAGCCCGGAAGGAAGTGGCTTCTACCCACCTGTCTGATGGCCAATCAGGAATGAGGGTGGGGTCAGCCAAGAGCCGGCTCAGGTGGGCCCACCACAGGTAAGGAGATGTCCAGGGCTGAAGGAAGAGCTCTCCACCCACCAGATCAAAGGGCAGGAGTGTGCATGAGGCTTTGCTGACTCTGGGTGGGGAGAGTCACTACCAATGGAGAGCAGGGGCTTGAAGCAGTGAAAACCAACTCCTGGAAGAGAAAGGTTTATAAAAGTCTGAAACAAAGGACCTAAACCGGGGCAGGGCAGGCAGAATCATTAAGGAGTAATTGGCTCCCAGTGGGGATGATGCAGATCCATGCCCCATTTGAAGGGCAGCTGCTACCCTGAGCTGGCCAATTCTTGCCACCAGGGAATGTAGACTCAGGGATGCCTCATTTCCCAAAATCTTTTAAAAGCCAGAACTCCAAAATTCTGTGTGAAATCCTCTGACTTTTCTGTGTTGGCAGAAACTCCCCAAACATTGTGAGGTCCAAACCAATAACCTCTGAGGGTCATTGTTGGCCTGTGGGCCATGATTTTTATCTGGGGACAAGGATTTTTAACCTCTTTGGATTTTGAGAATCTGATAAAAAATTTCAGGCATTTTCTGGGCATGTGGAAAGGCCAGAACAAACATAAAAAATTTTTGGATATCATTTCTGGGTATCTTTGTGCCTTGGAATGATCCTTTCTATATTTTATATATGTAAGTCCCCCCCCCTTTTTTTTTTTTTTTGGTACTGAGGAGAGAACCCAGGGTTCTCTACAACTAAGCTACACACCCAGCCCTTTCTATTTTTTAGGCAGGGTCTTGCCAAGTTGCTAAGGCTGGCCTCAAACTTTGATCTTCCTGCTCAATCTCCCAAGTAGCTGGGATTACAGGTGTGTCCCAGCAGGCCTGACTAAAGGCACATTTTGTAAAAAGGAAAGTGACATGGACCTCTGGAGAACAGACCTGAGGTCTCATCGAGTCCAAGCTGGTCTGGTGAGACTGAGGCGTTATATCTGAAGGCAGTGATGGGGTTTGGGGATCAATCTGTCCACCTCTGTATGTCCTATTAGTCACACTCCATGCTCACCTTTTCTGCTCGGCCTTGATTAATCCCCTGCCCCTGCAGCAAGTATGGGTCAGGAAGGTTGGGCAGGGAGGCAGGGAAGAGGCTGAACCCTGGTCTGGAGGAGGTAAGGAGAACAGGTATGGAGGGAGTGAGGGAGGCTTGATGGGCACTTTTGAGCTGGAGGTTGAAGGGTTGCTAAAATTTAAAAATAGGGAATGAATTGTTTTTCTGCTCTCAGGCAAGGAGGAAGGGTGTGGATTTAAAGTTGGAATGCCCTAAATGCCAAGGCTGTCTGCCTTGAGGACAGGTATTATATGTGATAGGTTCTCCTGCCAGCCAAATGTGTATGCTAGCCAGATTCCTGAACTTCCACAGGTGGCTGACAGCCCATCTCCAGCTCAGCCTATTAGGGAATATGGGTCTGCCCTAAACTGGTAACAGGGAGGAGCTGAACTCCATGTACTTGTCAGATAGCATAAAATTGAGCTCCTGGCAACTCAACATTTCCAAAATGCTTGGTTGCAAATAAAAAAAAAGAATAGCATTAATGGAGGTAAAGACAAAGATTTCCCACCATTCCTCTCGATTCTGTAGGTCTTATCCACAAAGAAGCCAGGCCTTTTGAGAGTTGGGTACTTGAACACATACTTTTAGTCTCTAGTTGGCTACCTCTTTTGAAGAGGTTTCTCTGCTATGCACTGACTTCTTTGGGCACTTACCATTAAGAATGTTAAAGATAGGTTTGCTGGATCAGGCAAGTATCTACTTTTCGAATACTCAAATGGCAGCCTTCAAGATGGCGCCCAATTATCTTTGCCTCCTAGTAAGTCATAGCTTTGTGCGGTTACTTCCTACATGGAATAGAGTTCTCTGTGTAACCAATAGGATGTACTAGAAATAATGAAGTGTGATTTCTGAGGCTAGTCACAAAAGAAACTGTGACTTCAAGGGCTGGGGGTGCAGAGCATTGGCCTAGCATGCATGAGGTCCTGGATTTGATCCCTAGCACTGCCAAAAAAAGATATTGTGTCTTTCACCTTATTCTTTCTTATACTGTCCACTCTGGGGGAAGTCAGTCACCATGTTGTGAGGATGCTCAAGCTACATGATGGAGAAGTTCATGTGATGGAAACCGAGGCATCTTACAACAGCCGGCAATAACTTGCCAGTCATGGGAGTGAGCCATCTTGGAAGTGGATCCTCGAACCCTGAATTTTGCAAGATCCTCGAACCCTGAATTTTGCAAGCTTTTTTGTTGTTGTTGTTGTTTTGGTATAGCTTCTTGTAAATCATTTGTTTTTATTTAAAAGCATAGCATTTCTCTTTTTACAGTGACTGTTAGGAAGCTGAGAACTCAATCCATGACCATTTCAAATGAAGTATATAGAAATTTATGGGATGCATTTTCACCTTGAATTTATCTTATTTCTTCCTATAACTTTGCTTTTCTTTCCCAGCCATGATCTCACTTTTTAAAAAATATCTTGTTATAGTCAGCACAGTGGTGTATACCTGTAATCCCAGTGACTTGGGAAGGCTGAGGCAGGAGGGTCTCAAGTTGGAGATCAGCCTGTGCAATTCAGCAAGACCCTATCTCTTAATAAAAAGGGCTGGGGATGCGGCTCAGTGACAGAGCATCCCTGGGTTCAATCCCCAGTACTGAAAAAAATCTTATTGTATCACAGTCAATGTATCCTGTTTATCACCCCAAACCCCTTTGTGAATGAGGAAGGGTGTGAACACGGGAATTTTATCCCACATAGTCAGAAGCTAGAGTATCAAAGAAAGGAACACAATGTAAAACTCTTCAAAAGCAGCCAAGAATGAGATGTTAGAAATTAAAAAAAATAAATAAATTACCCTGCAAGCTACAGGAGCAGCATAAGATAAAAATTGAGAAGTGGACCAAGAACAGGTTCAAACTGTGAAGAAGCCAGGGCAGTTTCCCCATGAACGGGAAGGGCTTCTCAGCTTGCTCTATGGTCCAACAGAAGCACTGAGTTGGAGTTAGGGGGACGTGGACCTGTGAGCCATCATAAACTGGGCTTCTTTGCCCACTCAGCCTAGGCTGGGCCCTAGCCCTCCCTCCCTCCTGGCGTGCAGCACCTCAGTGTGCTTCTCTTTATTAGAGGAAGTCCTGGAGAGGGAAAGGAGGGAAAGAGGAAGAGGAAACAGCTTTCAGGTAATCTCAGCAACAGATACTTGTTGTACCAATAGCTATGTATGGAGTATCACTTTGGGAAAGTTGGAAAATTAATTGCATCCAGAGGCAATGTGTCTCCGCTTCAGTCCATGTGAATTCCTTCCTCTGTGCCGTGCACTCACTTCTTTGCCTCCTTCCCAAAGGTCCCCTCCCACCCATTCTCCCCTTTTTGCCTATTTCTCTACTCTCTTCTTTCAACACACCTTTTCTCTGCATCTACTTGGGTTGCTTTCATCCTTTGAAAATTCCTTCTTTGATTCCTCTAGTCATGGTTTCATCTTCCTCTTTCCCTTCCTGAAGAGAGTTTTCTGCTCTTCAAGCTTCCTCTGCTTGTCTCTCAATCCACCATGGCAGGAATCTACTTCCTGTTGTTTTCTGTGGTCTTTTAGAAATATCTGTATCTGTATTGGTTGTTATATTCATCTCAGTTTTGCATTATTTGTTGATCCCTGCTTTCTCCTTGAAACCTCTCTCTGACTTCCATGACTCATTTCTTTTTCTTTTTCCTTATTTATTTATTTATTTATTATTATTTTTTTGGTACTGGGGATTGAATCCAGGGGCACTCCACCACTGAGCCTCATCCCCAGCCTTATTTTGTATTTTATTTAAAGACGAGGTCTCACTGAGTTGCTCAGGACCTTTGCTAAGTTGTTGAGGCTGGCTTTGAACTCATGATCCTCCTGCCTCAGCCTCCCAAGTGCTGGGATTACAGGCATGCACCACTGCGCCCAGCTCCTTATTTATTTTAAAAGATGGGGGATCTCACTCTGTTGCCCAGGATGGCACCAAACTCATAGGCTCAAGCAATCTTCCTGTTTTAGCTTCCTGAGTAACTGGGATGACAGGTGTATAGCAGAGGTTCGAAGAGGGTAAATAACTTCCCCAAGATCACAGAGCAAAATAGTGTCACAATTGTGACTCAGATCTAATCTGGATCTTCTGATCACAAGTGCCATGACAGATACACCCTACCCCACCAAGGGCAGATCTTCAGTTTCTTTGTAGAAGATTCCTAGGTTGGTGCTCCAGACACAGTATGAAGATGATTCTATAAAAAGACATTGCTCATATTTATTCAGAGAGTTTGCTTCCTGGAGCAAGGGTATCATCCATCTTTTAGCAACTATGCTCTGAGCCCCTGCTGGGTGTGCAGCCAGTTCTATATGAGAAACTTCCAGGTCTCCTGTTTTCAGAGCAACAAAGCCATTTCCCAGTGACTCACAGATGACTAATTAAAAGGCACACTTTTCCTTCCCAAACTGGATGGAATTGCTGCAAGATGAAAAGAAAGCAGACAACAGGAGAGGGGGACAAAAGAGTGGAAGGAAGGGAGGAAAGGGAGCGGAACAGAGGAAGAGAAGGGAAGAAGGGAAGAGAGGGAAAGAAGGAAGAAGGAAAGCCTACTTACTTTGCTCAAGGAAAACAGGTAGATTTTCCAAGTTTCTAACAAATTTCTATTTGCTAGCATTTTATAATATATGCTATGCCAGCTCCTGTTAAACCACATAAAGATCTTGCATTTTAAGTAAAATATCACTATAAAGCTTTACAGATGAGCAAACTAAAATTTTGGGAGGTTAGGGGCCATTTAACTTTGGAGAAAACCCAGAAGAACTGGAATGGACTGGAATTTTGTCACCCAACTAACCTCGATTCAGGTTACCTCTGTTTTTCAACATGGCCTTCCTCTCAGTACTGAACATCTCAGAGCCTGGGCTTCCTCTTCTGTTGGATGAGGGTGATATCAGCACCAATCCTTTAGGATTATTTTGGGGATTAAGTATGATAATACATTGTACACAGAAAGGGCTTAATAGATGCTAACTATCTTGTTTCTGTATTATTGTTATCACTGCCATTACTATTACTAAGTATCTGGCAGTACTAGTTCTTACAACAGGGTATATCCACCAAATATTAGTCCCCTGTACACAATCTCACATCCCCACTTTCCTAAGGTAGTGGAGCCAGTCACTGTTGGGTGCACACTGGCCATGGCATTGAACTTGATTGCCAGGACTCCTCCACAGCCTCTTGCTGCCCAGCCCTCTCTTTAGCACCTTAAAGCACAACCAGACCATATGGTATGCTCCATAGCCTTAAGATTCTTTCCACTTCAAAAAGGATATTTAGATATCCGAAGATCAATTGTTCAGAATATTTCATTATCTTCTCCTCCTTTGGGAAGGACTTTCGATACATCTGTATTCTAACCCAGGATCTAGGATATGATGTTTCTTCTAATTATTTTTAAGTTTGAGTAGACAATCAATTCTGTACACCCCACACACTAAGAAGCGTAAAATAATGGGCACAGTTTAGCACTGAAATTAATCTTAAGGCAAAGTTAATCAGCACGTAATCATCTTTGTGCTACAGGGTGATTAGGTATAAATGAAAACTATTTGTGTAAATGAAAATAATCAGTAATATTTTGTGCAATCAAACCAAGCATTCGCAGAGACTTCTAGGGGGGAGAAGCAGTCCTGACGTGGGTGGGTAATACAATTGTAGCTACCAGTATCTCTAAATTGCTTGCGGAAGATATTGGCCACTGAGTGCCTTAAGATGCTGACTTACAACAATGCCTAGCAGTTGTGAATGTTCAATAAATGCTAGCTCCTTCTCTTCCATGTCCATTTCATCTCTGTATTCACTCTTCCTCTCACCACCCTTATTCTTATTGGTATTATTATATCTTAGCCTTAACTAAAATCACCACAGGACCATTCCCCCGGTTCCCAGTATTTGAGAGTAAATGTTAGAGTTTGGATGTGAGGTATCCAAAAGCTCATGTGTAAGACAATGCAAGAAAGTTTAGGTTATGAGAACCTAAACCTACTCAGTGCATTAATCCCCTGATAGGGATTAACTGCGTGGTAACTGTGGGCAGGTAGGCTGTGGCTGGGGGAGGTGGATTGATGGGGTATGTTGTTGGGGGTTTTATTTTATTTATGGTGAGGGGAGCAGTTTTTTTTGCTTCTGAGCCTCTTTCCTCTACCACACCCTTCCACCATGGTGTGCTGCCTCACCTTGGGCCCAGAGCCCTGGAGTCAGCCAGCCATCTAAGCACTGAGACTTCTAAAACCATGAGTCCCAAACAAATACTTTCTCCACCAATTGTTCTTGTTAGGTCTTTTGATCATGGCAGCCAAAAATCTAACTAAAATAGTAAGTAATTAGGAATTAAGGGTTTGGAGACCCCATTCAGGCATCTGGAAAAAAAAACTATTCTGGAAAATGAATTTTAGGACTCATTAGAAAGTCCTAATAACAAATAATAATGTTATAGTTTAGATGTGGTGTCCCCCAAAAGCTCACATGTGAGACAATGCAAGGTTTGGAAGAAAAATGATTGGGTTATAGCCTTAACCTAATCACTGAATTAATCCCTCATGGTATTGAGGGGTAACTGAAGTAGTGGGGTGTGGCTGGAGGAGGGGAGAATTGGGGTGCGGCTTTGGGTATATATTTGTATCTGGTGAGTGGAGTCTTTCTTCTTTCTGATCATAATGTGAGCAGCTTCCCTCCACCATACTCTTCTGCCATGATGTTCAGCCTCACCTTGAGCCCCAAATAATGGAGCCTACTATCTATGGATTGAGACCTCTGAAACCATGAGCCCTCAAATAAACTTTTTCTCCTCTATTATTGTTCTGGTCAGATCTTTTAGTCACAGCTGTGTAAAAGCTGACTAAAACAAATACTTTCTCAGGTAAGAAAAGCAACAAATAAAGAACCAGAGTGTGGTCACTTTTAACAACTTGGAGGTTAACAAAGTTCAAGGGAACAGGCCAACAGTAGCAGAGTAATGGGATGGGGAAATGATGTGGTTTAGACATTTTGAAGTATTGCTGGTTTGCCCTCAGTAACCCCTTGGCCTGAGAGTTCCCCTTGCCTTGCTCTATGTACTCACTGGGATGGTTTCCCAGCATGTCAGGATCTGGGCCCGCGAGTGAATTGGATCAGGAGTGGATTCCTGACTCCAGCAGAGCCAATCACATTCCTTCTCCTTGGAACCTGAATCACAACCTTGGGTTGTGATTCAGCAAGAGGGAGGTCCCATGTGCACCTCGAACTGAGAACATTTGAACTTGAGAGCTAAATGGTTGCTCTCAGGTAGAGTAAAGCAGATAAAGGCAGTCTGCAGACCGAAACCTGAAGTAGAGGAGCAGAGAGAAGGAGAGATGAAAATCAGTGTGATTCTAGGTTGAAGGATAAGAAATGACTGATTGGGTTCCTATGGGTTTTCTAACTCCTTGTTTAAATCTTTCCTAAGACTCATATCCTCCCTTATCTTGGGGTCAGTGAGATACTTTTATATCCATATAATTCATTTTCCCATCTTGTTTAACCTAGCTCAAATAGATTTTTGTTATTTCTATCCAAAATACCTTAACCAAAATGCAATGATAATCTGATTGCTTTCTCAATGCCTTTTATAAAACAAAGAGGAATTTTGATGGTTTTCTTGGGAGGTAATATTGTCCAAAATAGATTGTTTATTCTTTCTTAGAGGCTAATACCAAGCTAACTAAACCTTCCTTAAATTACTTTTCCTCTTCTACTTCCTGATTTGGAGTAATTAGACCAGAATGGGAATGGGTGATTAGGGTGAGGCCAGGAGACAAACCCCGGGCTGGGGACTTTTGTCCCATTGTGATGTTATGTTGCCAGAATAGCAATAATTGTGTCCAGGACTTGTCATCTAAGGCTTGTTTTCCTTTCAGCTGAGTGCTTCCTGCAGACTTTCCAAGGGCCTCAAGGAACCTATTGCCACAGTTCTTACTGCTGGATGTGAACAAGTTGCCCAGTGGATTTTGAGTTGGGAACAGGTCTTAGAAGGCTTCGAAGTCAGTGGGCCATAAATCTTCATCATGTCAGCTGAGGACCTGACTTTCTTAACCAGACTCCTAAAGTGCAAGAAGTAAAACTGAGAATCAATAAATGCGATGGATTCAAACTAAAAAGCTTCTTCTCATAATAACGTGAAGAGAGAGCCTACGGAATGGGAGAAAATCTTTACCACATGCACCTCAGATAAAGCAGTAATCTCCAGGATATATAAAGAACTCAAAAAACTTAACACCAAAAAAACCAAATAACTCAATCAATAAATGGGCTAAGGAACTGAACAGATACTTCACAGAAGAAGAAATGCGAATGGTCAACAAATATATGAAAAAATGTCCATCATCTCTTACAATTAGAGAAATGCAAATCAAAACTACTCTAAGATTTCATTTCACTCCAGTCAAAATGGCAATTATCAAGAATACAAACAACAATAAATGTTGGCAAGGATCTGGGGGAAAAGGTACACTCATACATTGCTGGTAGGACTGCAGATTGGTGCAACCACTCTGGAAAGCAGTGTGGAGATTCCTCAGAAAACTTGGAATGGAACCACCAATTGACCCAGCTATCCCACTCCTCAGTTTATACCAAAGGACTTAAAATCAGCATACCACAGTGATGCAGTCACATCAATATTTATAGTAGCTCAATTTATAATAGATAAATTATGGAACCAACCTAAATGCCCTTCAACAGATGAATAAATAAAGAAGATGTGGTACATATACACAATGGAATATTACTCAGCCTTAAAGAAGAATGAAATTATGACATTTGCAGGTAAATGGACAGAACTAGAGAATATCATGCTAAGTGAAATAAGCCAATCCCAAAAAAACCAAAGGTGAAATGTTTTCTCTGATAAGTGGATGCTGATCCATAGTGGGGGGAGGGAGGTAGGGAAGAATTAAGGAACTTTGAATTTTGCAGAAGGGAGTGAGGAGAGGGGTGGGCTGTGGGGATGGGAAGGATGGTATGAGGCAGACATTATTACCCTGTATCCACGTAAGATTGCACTACTCGTGTGACTCAGCACCATGTACAGAGGAATGAGAACTTATGCTCCATTTGTGTACAATGTGTTAAAATGCATTCTACTGTCATGTATGACCAATTAGGACATATTAAAAAAAAAGTCAGTGGGCCAGTGGAAGAAGAGAACTGAGGGGAATGGAGAAATCAACTTCCAAGTAATACAAATCGACTTCCATTTATTACAAACAGATGCAATGCATCTGAGAATAACACCAAATAGACTTAATTAAAAAAAATAGTCCTTAGTTTTTCCTTTGTCTCCCGTGGCAGAAAAAACTCATTTTCCTAAGCAGTTCGGAGTGGTACGAGATGCAGAATGACTAGCAAGGGGCTGAAGATGTGTTTTCTGTGTTGGAAGTAATTAAAAATCCAGGAAGCATTTACATATCTGAGCGTAGCTGGCCAGTCAGGTCCCAAGTTTGAGGCAGGTCAGCACTCCATGCGCATGGTGGACGGCTTTATGTTGATGAACGGAGACACTGACCACAGAACATGGAGGGCACGTTTGTGAGTCTTCTCCATGCACACCATGCCATGGGTTGCTGAACCCATGTGATATTCTAGGATCACTCAGAAAATTCTGTATTCAAGAAGAATGAAATTTCTAGAAGAAAGGTCTATCTGATTATCCAACTGGTAAGTATGTGGTGAACGTTTGCTTGGGTCACAGTATTGTGAACTGGGAATGGTGAAAGACACCAGAGAGACAACAAAAACACAGACCCTGGTTTGAGAACCTTAAGCTTTCATCCACGCAGTCAGGCAGCCTTAATGAGGCTCCTGTTATGTGCCAGATTCTATTCTGGGCATAGGACGAAGAATGAACCAAGACACATGAAGCCTCTGCACTCATGCAGTTCAATTTTTTTTTTTTTTTGTGCCAGGGATTGAACCCAGGGGTACCCAACCACTGAGCCACATCCCCAGCCCATTTTATTTTTTTTATTTTGAGAAAGGGTCTTGCTAAGTTGTTCTGGGCCTTGCTAAGTTGCTGAGGCTGGTGTTGAACTTGCGATCCTCCTGCCTCAGTTTCCCAAGCCACTGAGATTACAGTCATGTGCCACCATGCCTGGCTCATAGAGTTTAATTTCTATTGGAGAGACAGTGGTCAAAAATTAATGTATGTTTACATTTGAATCAATAGGCCATTGTCTCTTCTTTTCTCTGAAATGAAACTGGAATAGTAAGGCCCCTGGTCTGGTACAGTGGCCCACACATGTAATCAGGCTGATGCAAGAGGATCACAAGTTCAAAGTTCTGGGGAGGACAGCATTTTCATACAGAAGCCTTGAGGAATGTTTGAGGACCACAGAAAGTGTCGCTAATGAGTCTATAGAGACAAAGGCCAAAGCAGAGTAGCCCTGTGGATCATGGAAAGAGTTGCTTTTATTTGAAGTGCGATGGCAAAGCCTTTGGAGGGTTTCAGGCAGGATAGTACTATGGTCTTGTTTGATAGAGCAGTAAACTCAGAGAACATTGGTGGCTAGGACCAGCGAGGGGACAGTGAGACCTGATTAGATTTAATATCCAGTCTGAGGGGTCAGGATATGCTGGTGATTCCTGTGGGGAGGATGGTGGAGAAAGTGAGGATAACTCTGGATTGTGGCTTGAGTCAATACAGAGATCCACCAACCACGATTGGGGAGAAAAGGGAAGGAGACATAAGGTCATGTTCTGATAATATTCTGAGGTACTGGAGTTAGGGGAGAGGGACACAATTCAACCTACAATGGTAGTATTAATAATAAAATGGATTCATCTCATCCCAATTAGAATGGCTATTATCAAGAACACAAGCAATAATAAGTGTTGGCAAGGATGTGGGGAAAAAGGTACACACATACATTGCTGGTGGAGTTGCAAATTGGTGCAGCTACTCTGGAAAGCATTATGGGGATTCCTCAAAAAACTTGGATTGGACCCACCATTTGACCCAGCTATCCCACTCCTCGGTTTATACCCAAAGGACTTAAAATCAGCATACTACAGTGATGCAGCCACATCGATGTTTATAGCTGCTCAATTCACAATAGCTTGATTGTGGAACCAACCTAGATGCCCTTCAATTGATGAATGGATAAAGAAACTGGTATATATACACAATGGAATATTACTCAGCCATAAAGAAAAATAAAATTATGGCATTTGCTGGTAAATGGATGGAGTTGGAGAATATAATGCTAAGTGAAGTAAGCCAAACCCAAAAAACCAAAGGCTGAATGTTTACTCTGATAAGTGAATGATGATACATAACAGGGTGGTGGTGGTGGTGGTAGTGGTGGTGGTAGTGGTGGGGGCAAGAGAAGAATGGAGAAACTTTGGATGGTGTAGAGGAAAATGGGGCAGGAGCAGGTGGGGGAAGGAAAGATAGTAGACTGAGACAGACAGTATTACCCTATGTTTATGTATGGTCACGTGAATGGTGTGAATCTACATTGTGTACAACCATAAGAATAAAAAGTTGTACCCCATTTGTGTGCAATGAATCAAAATGCAGTCTGTAAAAATAATTTTAAAAAATACTAAAAAAAGAAATAAAAATAAAAAGTGCAAAAAAATAATAAAATGAATAATACGCACTTCAATATCTTAGTAGAACAAAACCATTTCCAACCTGTTCTTCCAATTCATGGAACAGTCTTTGTCTCTATTAATGAACTTGATCCTATATGGGTGACATTTTAGAACAAAGAGGGTTGAGATGATCTGTTTATATTTAGAACTGTGGAAATTTTAGTAGGGCTGAAATGACCAGAAATAATTTAGTTCAATTTACTCATTTGATGGTTGAGAAAACAGAAACCAGCAATGTGATGTGATTTGGCAGAGGGCACATATCTGGGCAGCAGTGAAGCTGAGTCTAGAAACTTTGCCTTCTACTCTGTGTGTGGGGGAGGGGCGGGGGGAAGGTGCTGGAGGTTGTACCCAGGACCTCAGGCTGGTTAGGCACATGTTCTACCACTGAGCTGCACCCCAGCCATTGGAAGTGTTGTCTTCTCACTTGTAAGGCAGTTTTTCTCCATTTTAAGTACTTGGTGCTACATTCTTCATTACTAGCCCCCTTTGAATCCCATCCCATCCATGCCACCTACCTCAAATGTTTTCAAGAGGAAACATCAGATGTGGAGATCCAGGAGTCAGGAGGGAAGGAAGATGAGAACAGGGATACCTCCCTCCCTCTGCTGGAAGAACACTCATTTTTCGCTTCCTACTTGACTCTGGAGAGGTTACGCAGCAACCGAGAGAAGCTAAAAAATATAAAACTCTAAGCAAACATGATGAGTTATGATGACTTCATCTGTATTTCCTGCAACCTGAAAATCATGTTATTTCCAGCAACACATTTTTTAAAAAGCAATTGGAACATGACAAAACATGTTGTAGATACCTTACAGTAAACCAAAGGCTAAAATGTTAGTTAACGTTTTTTCAGCTGAAAACAATAATTGTAGCTGAAGCAGGAAGGGATTTGCTATCTTATATAATGAGAATATCAGAATCAGGTAATTCAGGGTTGCTTACCTCGATAGCTCAACAAGCAAAGGGGACCTGTGGGGCCCTTCTCAGGAATTTGGTTTTTCCTATGTCACAAAATGGGGGCAGCAGATCCAAGGACAAATGCATTGATCATATCTTTCACCTTCTGTATTTCTGATGCTTTGACCTCTGGTTGCCTAATGACCCTTGAGAAACTTTTTCCTCCCAGGGCCAGTGAGTTCCTGGAGATAATGAATGATTGGCCCAGAAGCATGCTTTTCCTTTGCAAACCAATCCAGAGCCCACACCCCTTTCATGAGGCTCTTGCACTTTGGGCCACCATCTACCTGCTTTAATCACACCTAGGTCAGGTTACAGACAACTAGGGGCAGTCCTTATGCTCCAGAATCTACTGAAATTATTTAAACTAGTGAATCTGAAGCCTGTTCCCCTTGCCTCATGGCCAGGTGCTCCAACCTGTAGGAAGGCCTTTGCCTACCTTTTCCCTTGCTCTCTCTCCCAACCACCTTAGGGCTTCCCTGGGTGGCCCTGCCTGGTGTGGCCTATCTCCTCCCTTTGGAAACGGATTATCGAACTATCTTTTTAATGGCAACTCTCATCTGTTAGCCTCACCCTATCTGAAGGATAATAAAGCCCATGTTTTAAGATAGGAACATCTTCACATGAGGAGTCCACAAAACATGAATGGGCTGGGGAAGGGACACCTTCCTTGAGCACAGTGGGAGGGGAAGTCAGGGCTACCTCTGCTTCTGATGCCACTGGACCTGAAGGCACCTAGTGATACTGAACACAGGAACTTCTGACCAAAGCTTTAATTGGGGAATTTTACCTCAAGGAGAGGGGAGATAACACTGAGAAAGAGATCAGGCTGCTTCTGCAATAAGGGAACGAATGAGCCTTCTACTGGATATCTGAGGCCGGCGGTGATCAGGTCTCAGTTCTGGTTTTGTGAGGTGACTCTGGAGAAGCCCTTATTGCCAAAGGGAGCAATTATAGGGGCACCCTCAGTTCCTGTCATGGGGTAACTGCTTCCACTTAGTGGGTCATTTCATGGGGTGATCTGTCTGCAAGACTCTGCTGTTTCTGAAATCCCGCAGGTTCAGGGCAATGACTGGAAACCTCTGGGTGGGTCTCACTCCATTGGATCTGGAAGAGGACATTGTAAAAGCTGGCAGTTGAATGTTCCTGAAAATCTTGAAAATACCTTAGTTACTCTTCTCTTGTTGTCCTCAGTCCAGAGGGGGGACAAGACAGATTAGGTAAATTTAGAATTAATAAACCTTGTCTAAGCCTGGTACAGTGGCACATGCCTGTAATCCCAGCGACTTGGGAGGCTGAGGCAGGAGGATTGTGAGTTCAAACCCAGCCTCAGCAACTTAGCGAGGCCCTGAGCAACTCAGTGAGACCCTGTCTTTAATAAAATATAAAAAAGGGCTAGGGATGTGGTTCTGTGCTAAAGCACCCCTGGGTTCAATCCCTGGCACAAAATTAATAATAATAATAATAATAATAATAATAATAATAAAATCCTTGTCTTACCAGTTTTTAAATAGACTAAGTGATTATCATGCCTATATGCAGAGCTGAGCAGAAATCTATCAAGAAGTTTAAGGCAAAGGAGACAGATCCAAGGTGAAGGCAGAGATGCCCAGCCTTTATCCCATTTAGTTACCCACCTGGTATTAGCAGGTCTGTGTGAAGTCAGTGCTTTTTAGCAAAAGCACTGACTTAACTTCTTTAAGTCCTGTTATAGTTGGGGGCTCAGGCTCGTCCAGTTTTTGTGGCACTTTTAATGAGTCATGAGTCAAGGCCTCAGGAGTGCATGTGCCCTTTGTCCCTGTGGTGGCCCCATCTCACTAGAATTCTGGGAAGGCAATCCACATGGTCCTAAAAGAGCACATGAAAGAGAAAAGATAAAAATTGGGTCGATCTGGGCTGGGGTTGCTCAGTGGTAGAACAACTGTTGCCTAGCACATGTGAGGCACTGGGTTTGATCCTCAAAATCACATAAAAGTAAATAAAATAAAGGTATTGTGTCCATCTACAACTAAAATTTCTTTTAAAAAATTGGGTCGATTGCATCTCGGCAGGCCTTCTGGAATGCACGCGCTCCTGGTTAGATCTAAATGCCCTAGATGGACTTGGGGCTTGTGGTATGTGAAAGCTGGAAGGCAGTAGAGGTAAAGGAGAAAAAGGAAGCAAGTGAGTTGTTACCTTGCTGAGGATGCAAACAGGTGTATTTGATGAGCAAAGTGGAAGCTTTGGCCAGGAAAGTTGTTGGAAGATCCTGGTCTTTCTTGACTTTAAATCATTTGCCTTTGGAATGGAAGAAGACCAACATCTCATCAGATGAACCCACCTGGCTGCAAGGAGCAGTCGAATCCATTCCCAGTTGTTACAGATGCAACAAGACGTCTGTGATAAGGAACAGTGGGTCATAAGATCTATTTCTGCCTCCTGCCTATGACTCACGGGATGACTCAGGGTGAATCTCTATCCATCTGAGTCCAGCCCCCATGCACTAAGAACAGAAGATCACATCGGTATTTCCCTTGGGCAAGGTTGGCTGTCTCTGCAGGGGCTGTGCAAAGACCACCAGACCCGACCGCCTCTCTGCTGGCTCATTCCCTCTTCAGCCTTCCTGGATCTTTCTCCTCTTCCCAATTTCCAGCTTTGTTTTCCTTTTTCTCTTTTTCCAAATAGCACTGTTCCAAAGTAACCCTGGGCATGTGTCCTGGGGATAGCTCTGCAGGCTACCCCTGAGCTGCAGGGAGTGGGTCTGTGATTGCTTGCTATTAGCAACTCCTCCGTTTGCAGGATAAATAATGGGAACCTGAGTGCTGGCCCCTGTGGGCTGGGGCAGATTTCCATTTTGCAGCGGTCAGCTTCCATTCCACTGGGGTTTGAATGTTAATAGGCATCTCTCTCCAGGTGCCCTTCTCAGTTCTTTACAGCACACCAGTCCTGATGGGACCTTCCATTGGAATCCTACAGAGAGACTATTACTCTTCTCATTGTTTTTCTTACAAATTAGTTTCTGGATTTAATGGCTCTGGCTGCTGAGCAGATTTAGAAAATTGGGGCGGAGGGTTGGATAGGGTGAGCCAGAGAGCCCAGTAGGGGCACTTGGTTATTGGATGCTTCTGGGCATATGGGGCTTGGGATTTAGGTGGAGTTAATTCTCACGGGTTTCTTGGGGAATTGGGGAGTGGGGGTGAGCCTTCTCTTCCCTGAAAGAAATTGTATTTGTTGTTATTGCATGTTTAAGAAAATGAGAGACATTGTAGCTGTGGAACACAATAGATTACAAAGATTCTCAATGGGATGTGGGGGTGCTTGCTGTTGCTCACTTGTGGGAAGATTTGGAAGACTGGAGACGGAAGACTTTGTTTGTTTGTTTTTATTAATGTCACCAAGCATAAAAGTAAAAAAAAAAAAAAGAGAGAAAAGGAAAACATCCAGGGATACCCTAGTGCCGGGAGTGTAGGCTCAGGTGCATGCTGGGTGGGAGGACAGGGACAAAGGTGTAAGCTGTGCACGGTCCTGGGAGGACAGGGGTGGGATGCAGTGGACCCTGGAGGGAGTCGAGAGGTCTGTGCGATAATTGGTGGGAGCTGCTAACCTGAGTGATTCATCTTTGGGTTTAGGACGCGTTAGTCATCTCTGCAGTAAGCTGAGACCAAGTGCTGCCCTTCAGGCGGGAAACTGCCTCTGAGTGGGAGTTCCCACCAGGGCCTGGAGCTTCAGGGTGGGAAGATGGAAGCAGACAGGCTGAGCAACAAGAAAAACAACTATTATTAAAAGAAAAACTTGGGGATCAGAGAAATTACACCAAGGAGATGGTGCCATTAGTCTTCCAATTCAGGAGGAAGCCTTTTTGGTTAACAGGGAGATGCTTTGTAATAAAGAAGGAAAGGAAAAACAAAACAAAACAAAACAAACAAAAAACAGGCCAGGAAGTAAGTGAACGGACCTTTGGTAATAAGGCTAAGATAATTACTTCCAAAAGAGTAGGGTCACAGCTGTGTTAACCAGAAGAACATGCATTCCTTCTTAATACTGGACTGGGGTCTTTGGAACAAAATTAATTGTTGCTGTAGCAAGGGGTGTTTATTTTCAGGTCATTTAGGGAAAAGCAGACTGCAGCCTTTGATATGGAGAGAAGCTGAAATGGAGATCAAACACCCTCTGTCCGTTCATCATTCCCCCAACACACATGTGCAAATCTCAGCTAACCAGCTGACCCCAATAGAGGAGGACCACACTGATATTCACCGGAGCAATTGGCAGGACCAAGATGAGGGCGGCAGAGTCTTGCTTCATCCCATGGGAGGGGAAAAATAGCCCCACAGAGGAAAGGCCTCAAGGGAGGACTGTGGGGGAGAAGAAGCAGGACAGAGGAGAGTTACAAATGAGGACTGTTCCACCTGGGGCCTTGCCTCCCATTGGGTGCAAATAATAGTAGCTAGCATTTATTTGAGGACCTACTCTGTTTTAAGATATTTTTCATTGCTGTTCTCATTTAACCCTCACACTAATACTAAGAATGCACTCTTTTTTTTAAAAAAAAATATTTTTAGTTGTAGGTGGACACAATACCTTTATTTCATTTATTTATTTTTATGTGGTGCTGAGACTCGAACCCAGTGTCTCACACGTGCTAGGCCAGGGCTCTACCACTGAGTGACAACCCGTCCTGAGAATGTACGATTATTATCTATCTCTGTTTTGTAGACGAGGAACTGAAGGACCAAAAGCTTCTGTGAGTTGCCCAAAGTCATGGCACTAGTGAATGCTGGCACCAGGCTCCATCTCAGGCAGGATGGCTCTAGTCAGACTCTGAAACCCAATATGTACTGGTTCAAAGGAAATGGAAACTAGGGAGTCACAATCTTTAGTGCTCTGGCTCTTTGTAGCTTTGGATGCCTCTGGTAAGAAATTGCTTCAACTGCATCAGAGGTGTGGCTAAACACGCTGGTGAAGACCAGCTAACCTGAGTCAACAAAGGAGAGACCATATACCCCATGGCCATCTGACAGCCTGGACAACAGTTTTGATTACCCATGCAGAGAGGATGATCAAATGACAGGAAATCCACCTGCTCTTTGGAAATTTGGAGGAAGGAGGGACCTGTCACATGGATTACTGGGTTGGACCTATGTGGTGACAGTGGCATTGTTCTGACACATTACATGGCAGTTAGCAAGATGCAGCTCTTATAGTGTCTTAGGACAACAGAAGTCACAGAAGAGCTGAACCCACCTTAGCATCCATCTGTCCCCTAAGTCACAGCTGCTAGACCCAGAATGGGTCGAGGACAGACAGGCCTTCCAGAGAATGGAGCCATGGGTACCTGGAGGAGGGTGGTGAAGGGCCCTCTGTTCATTCATTAATCAACAAATATTCATTGAGCAAGAGCTATGAGCCAGGCAGGGAGTCTGGTAGTAAGGACACAGGGCCTGGTGTAGGCCTTCAAGGTTTTATTAGCATAGATAGACAAATAATCAAGTACCACATGATCAAGTGTGAAAGAGGGAGCAAGCCTGAGTGCTAGCCTGGGGTTGGGTGAAATCAGGTGTGACTCCTGGGAAAGCGACCCCCCACCTGACACCTGAAAACCAATAGGAAGCTGGGGTGGGGTGGGTGGCAAGGTAGGTGAACTTCCCTGGTGGAACAAAGAGCATGGATAAAGGCCTACAGGTGAGACAGCTCCACGAACCTAGTTCTTTCTGGTTGAAAGCTGCCAGGGGAGTCAAATCAAAGCAATGTCATGGACAGCCTTGTGGACTTTGTCTACAAGTATGGATTTTGCCCTGAGGCAGTAGTGGGGCATTGAAGCATCTCAAGAACAGGAGCAGTGAGATCAGATATGTACTTAGGTCTCTCTGGCTGAGGGTGAAGGATAACTTGGAGGGAGACTAATTAGGGTACTATTGAAGTTCTTCAAGCAAGAAATGACAGAGTGCTGTGGCTCCTCTGGGCTGTGTAGGATACCCAAAATCCAGAGGAGAAATCCGTAGGTGTGGTTCGCAGCCATGTTTTCCTTTGCCATCGTGCAGGGATCAGGCACAATCTAGAAGTGCTGGGGTGGGCAGCTGTAGGGTTAAAAGCAGAGAAGCCTGAGGTGCCCATGATGAGTGAGGAGAGTTGGAAGAAGGTTCTGGAAGAGCCCCCAAATTCCATCAGGTGTAGAAAGATGTCAAATAGATATCCTTGTGGTAAAGCCTAAGAAGCTTATTGTGCCAATCAACCAGACAGTAAGTGTAGTGGACCCCAGGATGCGAACTATGTCCTGTGGGACTGGCTGAAGGGGAATCTGGGAGACACACTGGGCTGAGGGAATCCTAAGGATGCTGACCTCTTTGGTTCTTTATCAACTTTCTCATAACTTTATAATTTATATAATTTATCATTTTAAATCTTTTTTCTTTCCTGTAGGAATTAACAGTAATATCCTTAAAATGTAAAGGGCCAATACTTGTTGAGAGAAGGCTGATAGGGTGAAACTGGGGAGGTTGTCCTACTGGGTGGGGGAAGTTTAGGAGGGAGGAGGCTGACAGAAGTTGGAGACAAGAAAACAATCCAATGCCTGAGCCTCAGAAAGAGGAACTGTGGTTGTTTTAAAATATGCCCACAACTTCTTTGACATTACTCCCTTCAGAAGGCGAAGTCTAATTTTAATCATATGGGCCAGACGGAGTAACTTGCTTTTAACCACTAGAGTGTGGTGAAAGTGACAGTCTGTGACTTGAGGCTAGGTCGAAACACGTTACCAGCTCTGCCTGGCTCTCTCTTGGATTATTTGCTCAGGCGGAAGCCAACCACCAGTTGGGAGGAAGCACAGGCGGCCCTGTGGAGAGACTCACATAGATAGCAGCCAAACTGCCACAGCCGTGTGAGGGAGCTGCCTTGGAAGCAGACACTTCGTCCTTAAACCTTCAGAGGATGTTAGGCCCCAGCTTTCAAGTTTTCCGGCTGAGATGCTGGAGAGTGTGGTACAGAAACAAGTCGTTCCTGTTGGGCCTTGTGCAAATTTATGTCACAAAGAAATTGAGGTAATGATGGTTGTCTTAAGTTGCTCAGTCCTAGGGCAATTCGTCACATAGTAACAGATAACTAATACGGGGATGGAGTTGGATCTGGGACTAAGAGGTGACTCTAAGAGTTTAATTGAAGTGGGAGGGAGCTTTTGTCACAGTATAGTAGGGCTTCCCACATCAAAGCTTCATCCACTTTTTAACTTGCCCACTCATCCATCCAGCCAGACAGCCACACATCCACCCACTCACCATCCATTTTCATCTATCTTCCTACCCAGAAAACCAGCTAACCCCCCATCCGTCCATCCATCCATCCAACATTTCAAGTGTGAGCTCCATGTGAGCAAGAACTCTGTTTGCCTTATTCATTTTTATGTCCCCAATGTCTAGATGAATGACTGACACATAGTCAGCACTCAATATATATTTGTTGAATGAACAGATACTTAATTGTTCCTCTCCTCAGGAAGTTCTTAGTGTAATGGCACCAACAAGAATATAAATAATTGGAACTCCAAGAATGATCTAATAGAGATAGGCGTGGGTACCACAGAGGACAGAGGAAAGGCGTGTAACTCAGGCTCACAGGGATACAGTGGAGTCAGGAAAGTCTTGATGTCCCAACTGAGTTTTAAAGGGCAAAGAGAGGAAGCCCAGGAAGTTGAGGCAGGGCTAACATCCGAGCAGATGGCTCCAATAGAGAATGGCCGATTTCTGGGTGTCTAGAACCTCTTAGACACTTTATTTGAAGGGGTGTGTGTGGGTCAGATGGAACAGTCACAGGGAAGCTTCAAAACTTGACCTCAGGCACAGCGGGAACAACATTATCAGGGTAGCTCTGGGCTTTCCTCTAAGGAGCTTCATTGTCTCTTTGGGTATCTCCACTCTACCCACCCTGCCAACTGGCTTATTTTCATCCTCACTCACCCTTTCTCACTTGCCTTTTAACTTCTCAACATCTTGGTCTGCTCATAGTTCAATTCATTTTGTCTGTTGGTTAACACTTGGTCACCTTCAAGACTCAGTTCAAGCTTGGCATGGTGATGCACACCTGTAATCCCAGGTACTTGGGAGGCTGAGGCAGGAGGATTCTGCTCCCAAGCTAGTTTGAGGCTAGCTTGGACAACTTAGTAAGAACCTGTCTCAAAAATAAAAAATAAAAAATAAAAAGGGCTCGGGATGTAGCTCAGTGGTAGAGTACCACAGAACTGCAAACGAACGAACAAAACTAAATTGGAGAATGATCTCTTTTATGATAAATTTTCCCCTGTAAACTTGACCTTTTTTTTTTTTTTTTTTTGTACTGGGGATCAAACCCAGGTGCATTCAAACACTGAGCCACATTCCCAGCCCTTCTTTTGTATTTGATTTAGAGACAGCATCTTGCTGAGTTGCTTAGGGCCTCGCTAAGTTGCTGAGGCTGGCATTGAACCCATGATCCTCCTGCCTCAGCCTCCTGAGCTGCTGGGATTACAGGTGTGTGCTCCTGCACCCAGCCTGATCTATTCCTACATATTCTTATAGCCCCATCCTTACCTTTCATCCAGTCCATTTCCATGCGTACTGCTGATAGACTCATTCTCTTGAATACATCTGATTGGTTGTTCTTATCTAGTTATTGTAAGTTACAAGTTTGGCTGTCCTTGGGACAGATACCTGTCCTTGATCCAAGCTATGGTGGCACAGGGAGGTGGGCGGGGAATGAGGTGTAAAGAAAGCCCATGGAGCTGCCTCTTCAGCAGAGTGTGATTGCAGGGAAAATTCCCTTAGCAGGGAGATGAGCTGGTGTGGGGGGTTATCTGCCATGTGCTGCTTTAACAGAATGCCACAGACTGGGTAGTTTATAAACAACAGAAGTATATTTGGTTCATGATTCTGGAGGCTGAAAAGTTCAAGATTGAGGGGCTGCATCAGGTGAAGGCATCCTCTGATAATGACATTGATCCAGAGCCCTCAGAAGAAAATCACCTCTGAAACGTCCCACCTCCTGTCCCTATTGCATAGGGATTAAGTCTCCAACAGAGCAGACTTTGGAGAACATCTTCAAACCACAGAAGAGGATGCATGTCAGGCGGCAGGGTTTGGATCTCGTAGCAGACAGCTTTCAGTGCTCTGCACTGTGTCTCCTGGGCCCCCACCTCTGCGTCCAGTTGCTGCAGGGGTGGAGGGTTCTATGCAAGCTCAGGTTCACGGCTCATGACAGTTCCATACCAAGCACATTCCACCTTCCACCTTTGAGCATCTCCAAGGCCACAGGAAAAGCTCCACTTAGGGATGGAAGAGTGGTTAATGTCTTCCAGAACAAGTTCATGTGTGGAGGGGCTGGGGCTGATGGGTCAATGTTCTGGCTGCCTGTCTTTCAGGTGGATGGTTCTAGAAGTGACTTGTAAGCATCTCATGGAATTGATCACCACTGTCTTTAGTAGTGGTGTCCCTTCCATAATGCACATGGGCTTCTTTGTCTCTCTTCTTGCTCCCATGCCTGCTTTCTGGATCACCTCAGGAAAAGATTCATCTAAGCCTTTTTTTTTTTTTCTTTTTGGTACCAGGGATTGAACCCAGGGGCACCTAACCACTGAGCCACCTCCACAGCCCTTTTTTTTTGTATTTTATTTAAAGATAGGGTCTTGCTGAGTTGCTCAAGCTGTCTTTGAACTCTAGATTCTCCTGCCTCTGCCTCCAGAGTCTCTGGGACTACAGGTGTGTGCCACTGCACCCAGCTGCATCTAAGTCTTAATTTTAGATTCTGCTCTCAGGGAAACTCAACTGAGATTTTTTCTGAGGCCAATAGGGAGCTCTTGAAGCATATTTTTCCTCTCTGATAATAATCCTATAATAATAATCCTCCCTGCACTTTGCTGGGCAGAAAGGACATAGCATAATGGGTTGTGGTCTCTGAACTTAAGGAGCTTGTAACCTCTTCCCCCTCCTGCAAACTTTTCAAAGTGTTTGCATTTCCATTATCTCATTTGGCCTTCTCAACAACCTTTCCAGGAAACCAGTGTCAACATCATTATCCCCACCTAAGAGGAAAAAGCAGGAGACATAGACAGGTCAAAATGGTTTACAAGGTCACACAGCTAGTGAGTGGCCTTTTAAGCAATTAAAATCTTCAATTGGGTGTATGAATTATCTTAATTACTCTGAGAAAGTGACGTTAAAAGCAACACATTTGCAATAATTTAATTATTCGCTTGCCTTCATTATTTTTTCTTTGCGATCTCTGTTTCTGCTTAACTTTCCAAATATTGTACTGGCTTTTAATCAGTGCTATATAATTTCTTCTGTGAAACTAGGTCAATGTACAACGTGTTAACACAGATTTTTCCTTTTACAGTTTAAACAAAATTTTAGTAACATTTAAGCTTAAAAGAAGAAGAAAAAAGACCCTTGAGTGTCATTGTATACTTTTAAGCAGATTGGATTTGCATCTTAAAGGGACCAGTGGAGGGGAGGGCAGTGTGGAGGACAGGCTGGAAGGGCAGGAGTCTACCTCTCCTCCCCAGGCATTTCTATCCCTTCCCATGGCTTTAAATAACATTTTATGCTTGGTGACTCACACATTTCCATCTCCAGCCCCAACTTCTCTTCTGAGCTCCAGATTGACACATTCAGCCCCCTAATTGACATTCCTCCTTGGATGCGCTCAAACTTAGATCCAGAATGAAACTCTTGACTTCCACTCTTTGCCCAGACTGTTCCTTCCTTGGGGTTTCTTCTCTTGGTAAGTGGCATCATCCTACCCAGCTGTTGAAGCCAGAATCCTGGTAGTTGTCCCTTCTCTCTAGCCCTCTATATCCACTCAATTAGCAATGCTGGCAACTTGTACCTTTTAAATGTCTTTCAGTCTCATGTACTTCTCCCCTTCCTGGCCACCTCTCCAGTCAAGCCACCGTCATCTCTTGTCTGGAATGTGTTCCTGTCTCCCTCCCCCTCCCTCTCCCTCTCCCGATGCCTCGCAGTGGTAGACCTCCTCCTTTTTCTTTTCTCTCCCCCCACCCCCCAAGGATTGAACACAGGGGCACTCTACCACTGAGCTACATCCTCAACCCTTTATTTTGAGAGAGCATCTTGCTAAGTTGCTGAGGCTGGTCTCAAACTTGTGATCCTCTTGCCTCAACCTCCCAAATTGCTGTGATACCACTCCTGGCCTGATCGATCTCCCCCCACCTCTCTCCTCTGCTCTTTCTTTCTGTTGAGGTAGAGGTAGTCTTCATGCTTCTATTTGGAGGCAGCACGGTAAGGTGAAGAGCTCTGGCCCCTCTCAGGAATCTGAGTGGAGGGTTTAGGATGTGGAATGAGCATACAGGTTTCATCTACTTGTCTTCTTTCACGAGGACATTGAGATGTTCTTAAAGAATAAATCAGGGCTGGGGATATAGCTCAGTTGGTAGATGCTTGCCTTGCAACCACAAGGCCCTGGGTTCAATCCCCAGCACCGCATCATGCTTCAGCAGTGTTTTCAAATCAGGAAAATCTGTTAGCATCACCGAGGAACAGTCCCCCCACATCCAAATGATTGAAGTGTTACCAGGGAAATTTATATTTGTAGGTTTGGATGGGAGCCTTGGAATTTCTTACAAAAGCTCCTCAATTGGTTTTGATTGGCCACCAATAAAAATGGTTGAACTAAGAGGTTTTAGCCTTAGCGTGCTATTTGACTAGATGGATCAGATAATCGGGTAATTAGCAGAAAGTTAGGGAGGGCATGTGGATAATGGACAGATGACCAGGCTCAGGCCTGGGCTCAGAGGCTATCCAGTTAGGTTTGGAAGTCAGGAAAAAAGAATCTAGTATAAGCTTAGTAGCTGTGAGAACCCTCTAAGAACTTAGAATTAAGGTTGCCTCCCAGAGAAACGAGATAAAGGAAAAAAAAAAAAAAAAAAACCCCAAAACCCAACTTTCAATGGACGTGATTATCTGTGGAAACAAACTAAGAGACTATCTAAAATGTGGGATTCAAGAATTCAGGAACACTCCAAACTCCACTTGAGGTTCTTTCGGAATCTCAAGACAGTAGAACTAACATGTGATTGTAATTTAGTGATTAGATTCTAACCATTGCATCTATTTTAGGAAAAGTCTGTGCATGATGACAAGGGTTGGCCAAGCTAAACCTGAATACTGCTGGCCACTTGTGGGTGGCCTCTGCACATAGTAGGACTTCCCAAACTCCTCTTTGCCTGTGTTCCCACTCATTAGGACATCTGTTCCCCACCCTCTTTCCAGAGTCTCCAACCCACCTGGCTGCCTCTTGATTTCTCTCTGGTTCACCCTCCTCTCACCTTCTGAGTCTCTCTTTTTTCTCTTGCCACGTTTTGTAATATAAATCTGATTAGATTTTACTCTCTCCAGTCCATCCATAACAACACAAAAATAAAGGGAGGGAGGTGAAACACTAAATGCTTTAAATTTAACTAAATTAATGTTTTTGTCTATATCTAAAATTTAAGGGGATGTAGCTCAGTGGTAGAGTCTCCCTGGGTTCAATCCCCACTACTGCACAAATAAATAAATAAAAATCAGAAAAAAGAAAAGAAAAGAAAAGAAAAGAAAAGAAAGAAAAGAAAAGAAAAAAAAGAAAAGAAAAGAAAAGAAAAGAAAAGAAAAGAAAAGAAAAGAGCTGTGTGTGGTGGTTCATGCCTGGAATCCCAGTTATTTGTGAGGCTGAGGCAGGAAGATTCTAAGTTCAAGGTCAGCCTGGGCATTTTAGTGAGATGCTGCCTCAAAATAAAATTTAAAAATAGGACTGGAGATGTAACTCAGTAGTAGAGTGCTCACCTAGCATGCATGAGGACCTGGGTTCAATTCCCAGTACCCTGCCCCTACCCCCGCAAGTAAATAGATTAATTAATTAAGGAAATTTAATAGTTAAGGTTCTTTCAAAACAAGTACAATTATTTATGATTGAATGATGGGGATGCATTTGGAGAAATATGGTGCTAGGGATTTTGTTGCATGAACACCATGGATGTACTTACCCAGACCTAGAGGTCAAAGGTTAATCATTTAACGTGGCCTCTTTGATGCATTCAATAGATGTGATAAACACAAGATACATGAAGCTGCTGTTGGCATAATATAGCATACCATTTTACAATAAGTGTAAAATGGTTCAGTTAAAAAACCATTTTTTAATAAGCAGAAAGAGACACTCTAAAATATGTATGATCAATCAAAATGTATAAATGAATTCTACTGTCATGTATAACAAATTAGAACAAATAAAAAATTAATTAAAAATAGTAAATACATAAGCCAGTTACAGCCATTTGTCCTCAAACCAGTAACGCTCAACATCATGATCAAGTATTGCATACTGTATGTAACTGCACATGCCATAGTGTTATATGACTGGAAGGCAGTAGGTGTGTTTACCAGCATCAACACACAAGTGACAAATTGCATTATGACATTACCATGTCATTACACAAGAGGAATTTTTCAGCTCCATTATAATTTGTGGGACCACCACCATACAGGCAGTCTCTTGTTGACTGAAGCATCATTCTTTGTTGACTAGTAAGTTGTCTGGCAGGGTGAGAATCAGGGCAGCTTGTGGGGCTTAGCTATTTGTGGGTCCTTCCTCTAGACAGACTCATTGTGACCCACTGAGGAATGGCAAAAACCTTGAAACCTTTCAATTATTCCCAACTTTGGGAAGCTAAAAAAAAGTCTGTATAGCCAGATATAGTGGTGCATGCCTGAAATCCCAGCAACTCTGCAGGCTGAGGCAGGAGAATTGCAAGTTTGAGGTCAGTCTCAGCAACTTAGCTGAACTCTATCTCAAAATAAAAAATGAAAAACAGGGCTGGGGATGTGGCTTGGTGTTAATGTGCCCCTGGGTTCAATTCCCAGTACTGGAAAAAAAAAAGATCTTATTACATGAATCATCACATTAGTAACACAATCCCAAGGTAACTGCGTAGTACATATGCATGTATTGGGCAGGATGAACCTTATTTAAACTATAATGCATAGTTTCAAAATCTTAATTATTGACAAACTGTAGGTCTAAATGATCACTCCATACAACCACAACAAACTAAACTGATAGTGATAAAGCTAAATAAACCTGAAGCCAAATTTACAGTAATTTTTAATTAATGTGATTGTTAGTTAATGACCAATGTAATTAAACTATTAAAACTCAGAGACAATTCAAAGGAACACTGATGGTGCACTGACAATAAAATGCCATTGCCCCCAACTGCAGGAGCTCCAGCTCCCAGTGAGCTCATGCACTGGGAGAGCTGCACGTCATCCCACCTCATTATGGCCTTGTGTAGATGGCCTCCTTTGCACAACACCAAATTAGAGTTCTCAGGACATTCATGACAATCATATCAGTCTGTGTATTCCTAATGACCACTGTGTTGATTAGTATAACATAGACCTTTGCAATATACAAAAAGTGTATGGCATTAGGTATATAGATCACCTGCACATAAGAATGTTCATCAAGGACTTGCATTTTGAATCCATTGGAGACTCACCAGTGAGTTGCTGTAGTAGGTTGGGAGTCTGGAAATATCCCATGAGCACAACTCAGAAATAACAGCTTATCTTCCTTGCAGAGAAATCTCCAAATCCCAGGGTAGAGATTCCGATGGCCCCAGCCTGGGCCATGTGTCCACTCTGGACCGGTCATCCATGGAGCTGAGTGGTGGAAAAGAGAGGAGTCAGGGTTTCTTAATAGAAAGATGTTTTGTTTTCTTTGCCGGGACTGTCCTGGAAACAAAGGGACTCCATAGATGATAGTATCCACAAAAATGGCAATACATACTATGTCAAGGTCATAACATTTACACCTTGGAAATCAGAGGGAATCGGAATCTCTAGTTTGTCTCTAGCCTTGGGGAAGCTGGAAGAAAAATCTAGACTGAGTTCATTCCAAGTTAACAATGTAAACAAAACCTCCAGGAAACATTCAGTCTTTCTGTGTCTTCCAGCTCTACAAGTCTTCTGCCTAGTTCCCCCATCCCTCCGCCCGCCTTGAAATCATGTGAGGGTCTCCGAGGTTCCTGGCGTTGCCAGGGCTCTAGCTCTCATCTCTAGTCCACATCACTGCTTGCATTGCCTGAGCCTGCAGCTAGAGGGATTTGTGATCTGGTCTCTCTAGGACTGGTTGGGCCCTATGTTACTCCCTGGCAGACTTCAGAGTTCCTGGCTGTGTGGGGATCCTTCTGAGTCTCTGCTGTGTCCTCTGCCTGGCTCCCCTACTCCAGGTCAGCTCATGGTCGTCTCTTCGCTGAAACTCCAGGAAGGATCTGGAGCTGAGAGAGGCACAGACAAGTAAATTAGACCCCCTTCTGCCTGACTGGCTATTTGGCCCTTACATCTGCTTTGCCACATGAGGTCTCTATGTCCATGGTACTTTTCATTTTTCTATTTCAGAAACTCAGTGCCAATAATATATCTGTGTTGGAGGTTTGTGGAGTGTATGTGGTGTGATATGTGTGTGGGGTGTGGCTTATGTGGTTTATGGCTTATATGTGTGATATGTGATACGTGTGACATATGGTATGTGCGTGTGGTATAGCAAGTACACATGTGTGATATATAGCATACATGTGGCATGTGGCATGTGTGCTGTATGCTCTGGAGTGTGTGTGTGTGTGTGTGTGTGTGTGTGGTGTGGAACGTGTATGAGGGGGAGAGTTTTCTCGTTTCTTTTTCTCACCTCCTTTTCTCATACTTTTGCGACTGAAAGGAAAGACTCCTCCCTATAGTCACAGCCCCCATCCATCACAGAGAAGCTTCCTGGCGGCATTGATACTCTAAAAGCTGGTACTTGATACACTAAAGGGAAAGATAAAGGAATTTTGAAGATGACAGCTTGTACTTATTGAGTACTTTGTTCTAGACACTTCCTAACTTCTTCTAAGTGTTACAGAGCTTGGCATCTAAAAAAGAAACCTCAATGAACATTTGTTGAGAATATGCTTTATGTGAGTTAGCTTGTTAAAGCCTCATAACAATCTCCTGAGGTAGATACTCTTGCTATTCCCATTTTACAGATAAGGAGACTAAGTCATAGAGAAATTCAGTAACTCGCCCAAGGTCATATGACTGATAAATGGCAGAACCTGGATTAGGTCTAGATATTGTGCTTCTGAGTCTGCCCTTTCAGCCAATTGGAAATTCTCTCTCTCTCAAGATAATAGCTTGGATCTAAAGATTAGTGCCTTGCTGAGAAATCTCATTTTAAATGTCAATAGCAGAATATTAACTTCTTATTTCTTTTTGTATTATTCTGTAACAATTTAATCTCTCCTCAGGCAGATGGATGCTTGGGACCAACCAAGGGAAAAGGTCATATCCTCTGAAAGGCAAGAGAGAAAAGTACATTAATCATTTCCCCAAATATTGCCCTCTTTACAATAATAACAGTAAAAACAATAATAATGATACAGAAACATAAAAATAGAAATGTGACAGGGGTGAAAATGTATGATGCCATCTAAGTTCCATTCTGGGAGAGGTGTTCTTGGCTGAGAAGACTTGTCCCTAAGATTTCCTCTGCAAGGCTACTTCGGATTCTTCCAGATGTCCTCAAACAACTGAGCTGGGTATGTCGCAAGATGCTGAGAATCCCCTAGAATTGCTAGGGATTCTCTGCTCACTTGAGGGACTTTCCATGTGGCCTCTCAAGTTTCTCACCTATAGGGAGAAGATGCCCTGCTAAGGTATACTCAAGAGTCTGGCCTATTCGACAGTTACATTTTCTGTAGAAACTAAACAGATGGGTGTCCTCTGGCCTGGGTAACATGAATTGTCCCTGAGAAAGATCCCCTATTTGGTTCTGAAGGAGTTCAGTTTCTGACCCAACAAGGCTGAGGGAAAGGGTGCATTAATCAACACCTTCTCGGGGGACACACCTGGGCAGCAGTCATTGCCAGGGTCAGCCTGTGTTTCCATCTGAGCCTGGGTTCCTGGACAGGAGAGCCCGGGACAAAGACTTGCATGTAGGGTTCTTCTTCTCCTTCTCCTTCTTCTCCTTTTCCTCCTCTTCTTCCTCCTCCTCCTCCTCTGTCCTTGTCCTTCTCCTTCTCCTCCTCCTCCTCCTCCTCCTCCTCCTCCTCCTCCTCCTCCTCCTCGTCCTAGTCATTGTGGTAGTACCAGGGATTGAACACAGGGGGGCGGGTTAACCACTAAGCCCTTTTTAATATTTATTTACAGACAGGGTGTCACTGAGTTGCCTTGGGCCTCACTAAGTTGCTGAGGCTGGCTTTGAACTGGTGATCCTCCTGCCTCCTCAGGAGGCTGGCTTTGAACTGGTGATCCTCCTGCCTCCTGAGGTGCTGGGATTACAGGTGTGCACCACCAGGCCCAGCATGGGGATTTTACAGGGGAGTGGGAACTAGACAGCACATATGAGAGCCAGAACAGGGAGGCAGCATGGAGAGAGAGCGAATTGGAAGACGTGTCATTGAGTGGGGTACTTGCTGGTTGCTTGGTCATATGTGATGGCCTGAGAAACCACTGACATGTATCTCAGAACTGTATCTGGAGGAAAGAAAAAGAAAGCATTTATTTATCAGCCCCCATCCCTCTTTGGTCAGAGGTTTGTCCCTCCACCAATTGCCCAAGGTGAACTCCCCAGCATTTCTCTAACATAGGCAGGAAGCCCTGCGTGCGTATGAGGGAAGCAGTGTCGAAGGACGGTGACCAGGTGTGTACCTGAAGGTGGTCTGGGTCCAAGAAGGACCCACTGCTGCATAGAGAGCTAAGGCCAAGAGCGTCTGAAGGGATGGAAAAGAGGTGTGTGTTCAAAATCCACTTTCTTCAAACTGCACAACAACCAGCGGTGTGAGCTGGCAGCCCATTTCAACCCTCAGGTCACGTTAGCATCCTCTCCCTAAAGGCAGGCGCCTGAGGAGATGGGATTCTTGCCTCTGAGGTTCTTTTTGATCCGGATATTCTGCATCGAATAAAACTTCCAGATGCTACCCAAGGAGAAAGAATGGGTGAGATTCAAGACTAACAGGAAGAAGACTTGCCAGTGGAAGGTGAGACTTGGGGGTCAAGTGAAGGAGGTGGATGGAAGTAAAAGATGTGGGAAGGCTCTTGGGGTACGGGGACAATGAAAACTCAGCTTCCGTAAAACAGGAGGTAATTTTGGGATTGAGAGAAGGTGCCAGTCTTTAAAGGTCAGTTGGTGGAGGTTTTGATGATGTGTGGAGTGATGGAAAGAGTGGACAAGAGGTGGGCTCTGATCCCAGCTCTGTCACTGGCAAAGCTGTGTGACTTTGGACATCTCACCAGTCAGCTCCAGGTTCCAGTTCTTCATGTGTAGAGTGGAGAACTGGTGTGCAGGAAGGTGCCCAGGGCTCCTGGAGGCTTGGGTGTTTCCTCCCGGCAGGATGGGTAAGAGTGAAAGGCCTTACTAGGTACAACTAGCAATTGGCAGCTGACCCAAAAGATGAGTGTGGGTGTGGCTAGTATGTGCAAGGTCCTGGGTTCCATCCCCAGCACTGGAAAAAAAAAATGGTAGAAGTTACAAAAAGAAGAATCTAGCTGTTGTATGTGAATAAGAGATTGGAGGGCTCTCACATTATAAAGGACAAACTTTAAATGCTACATGCTCACAACACAGATAACCTCTGTGACCTCAAATGTGCAGGCGTTTCTCCCCACCAGCAAGCAAGCAAGGAGTTTTGCAGCAGACACCAGCTGGATCTCCTTTAATCCGTTTCAATTCCAACACTATCAACCTGGTGATGGCAGCGGATCTCATAGCTTGAGGGCTTGGTCCCCAAGACTGTCCCCCCTTCACATGCCAGTTGCAAGTTCAGGCCTCTGGAAATAATCAGCTACAACTGGGTTTCCGTGACCATTTCTTTGGGTTGATGAATCTGCTAGAGTGGCAAATCACTTACTGACATTTACTGGTTTATTATAAAAAACATTTTAAAGGATATAAATAAACAGCCAGACCAAGAGATACATGGGGGAGGGTCTGGAAGCGTCTGGAGTACCAGAGCTTGGTCCCATGGAATTTTGGTGTGCCACCTTCCCAGCATATGATGAGTTCTTGTTCACCTTCCTGTAACCTTCCACTTGTTGAGCCGTCCAGAAGATCTCTGGATCCTGTCCTTTTGTTTTTATGGAGACTCAGTGACACAGGCGTGTCTGATACATGAACACCAGGGTAGAAAGGTGATTGGACAAAAGAATTTGATCTGATATGATAGGCTAAGTGGGAAACCCAGCAAGGCCTGTCTGTGCAGATCCTTCTTGGCCTCTCTGTGTAGCATCCCTTCCTCCTGGGCATGGGGGCAGGACCCCTTCTGAAAGGTGGGTGTGGGGGTTATGATCTACTATTAGAGGGTTTTTGTTTTTTGGGTTTTTTTGTTTTCTTTTGGTATGAGGGATTAACCACTGAGCCACATCCCCAGACCTTTTTAAAGTTTTTAAATTTAAAGACTGTGTCTCGCTAAGTTGTTTCTGGCCTCGTTAAATTGCTGAGGCTGGCTTTGAGCTTGTGATCCCTCTGCCTCAGCCTCCTGAGTTGCTGGAATTACAGTGCCCAGCTATTAGAGAATTTCTTTATGGCCAGCTCCAAGACAGAAGGGCAGGGGAAGATTAGAGTTCCTATAACTTACTTTGAGGAAGAGAAATTCTAGTTTTGTGGCCTGCCTTGGGGATTAAAAAGGAGTAAGTGGAGGTCAGAGAAAGAGACTTTGCTTTCTGGGCCTAAAGCACCCCTACATTATATTTTTTAAAAGTCTTTCAACTTTATCACTCTGAAGCTGTTCTGAAGCTACTTCAGGAACCAAGGACCAAAGGTGAAATACTTTAACAAAATATATACTTATTGTTCTAGTTATTTAAGAAATAATAAGGGCTATGGGAATTAGGAACCAGAAACTGGAGGCAGAAACCAAAATGTATATGTTACAACATCACAGGGGACAAGAGTGGAGGCCAAGAGACCAGTTAAGGGACCTTTGTGATAATCCAAAGAGAGGGAAGACACAATGATGACTGGGAGTGGCAGGAGTAGAGTTGGAGATGGAAATAGAGCGTTTAGAGACAGAGACAAGAGAGTGCAGACTGAATGTGAGGGATGTGAGAACAGCCCAGGTGGGGCTTATTGTGAAAGTGACTTTGGGGACAATGTGGGGGCCCATTTTTCCATACTGGTGATTGCATTCTCAAATTAATCCCCCCTCTAGATTGTGGATGGGAAAGTGGGGGACTAAGGTTCTTCAAATTATTTATGCCTGAGGTCAAATTTATGTTCTGGGTGTTAGGGATGTGCTGAGCTCACATTAGCAGTACAACTACGGGAATGAGAGGGCTGGCTAAGAAGTTCAGAATAGCTGGAAATTCTGTATATATATATTTTTTCTGTATTGGAGATTGAATCCAGGGACACTCTACTCCCGAGTTACATGTCCAGCCCTTTTTAATTTTATTTTGAGGCAGGGCCCATGCTGGTCTTGAACTTGCTAACCCCCTGTCTCAGTCTACCCAGTTGCTGAGATTATAAGTGTATGCCATTGTGCCTGGCAAAATTCTGCAGTTTTACAAGGTAGTTGTATTAGTCAGCTTTCCCTCGCTCTAATAAAATACCTGCAATAATCAATTTAAAAAGAGGAAAGGTTTATTTTGGCTCGCAGTGTCAGAGGATTTTTGGTGCATGTTCACTTTGCTGGTAGTGGTGTAGCACATGGTGGTAGGAGCATGTGTTGAAGGAGTTTTGTTTTCCTCATGGTGACCAGGAAGCAAAGAGAGACAGGAAGGGGTCAGGGCTCCAATATCCCCCTCAAGGGCATGCTCCCAGTGACCTATCTTCCTTCCATGATGCCCCATCTCCTGAAGGTTGTCAGTGTGCCATGATCTGGGGAACAAGCCTTTAACACATGGACCTTTTGGGGACATGAAAGATCTAGACCACAGCAGTAGATAACTGGAAGAAATCACTTCCCATTAAAAATTGTAGTTTCCAATATTTAGGCAAAACCCTTGGTTTATTAGTTCCTGAAATTAATTGCTTTTTCCAGATGAGGCCATATGACAATGTATTTCAGCAGTGGAGTCCAGCAACACAGATCTTAAATTTACTCTCAGTTTGATCAATTATGCAAACACATGTTCAGCTGTAGAACCACCATGTCAGCATTTGGGGAGCTTTAATTCAGTCACAAGGATTGGACCCAACAAAGGAACTCCTGCCTGCCTGAGATCTGCCCACAGGCAAAGCTGTTTGTTGGTAGCTATTTGTTTTCATTCTTTTCCTTTCTGTACAACTGGTAATACAAATGGAGATGTGCATCTGTCACTGTGGATTTGTCAATGGCTTGTGGGTTTCCTAGATATAATCTAATTTAATGGAGTAAGGTCTTTTTTTTTTTTCTTTCTTTCCTTAAGAATTCCCCCTGTGTGTGAAGCATTTTTTTTTGTTTATATATTCTGATGTCCTGGGATTAAAATAACAATACAAATAACAACAATAGCAATGATGCTCTTATGGATCATCAGGAGAAGAGACTCTGAGTGGTGCTTGAAATGCAGCTGGGACAGTGCCGTGTGAGGCTGACCCCTTCTGTATTTATTCTATCATCCTTCCTGACCCTTGATTTCCTCCCTGTTTTGTCTACCTTGTCATGCTGTTCTCTAGAAAATCAGGTCATCCTGTACCAAACTTTTCCCTGGCCACTGATTTTTAGCTGCTTACTGAGCTTGTTGTATTGTATCTAATCCTTGCTCAGTCTAGCCATGTGCATTGCCATTAGGGAACATCATAAATCATCACTTAAGCACTGTAATATCCACTCTAATGGTTGGAACACAAAGTCACCCCTCCTCCCTGTGTTCAAGTGGCAGTTACAATCTCCTGGAATAGGTCCCTCATCGTCTTCCTAACAGCTTTAGGATCTCCTGAGATAGGGTCTCCAATCTCACTACTCATATCACATTTTTCTTTCAAACCTGCTCATTCCTGTGTTTTCCTTGCTGCCTGAGATCGACACCTGCTCTGGGCTGTGGGAGTCTCCAACAGGAACTGGCAATTAGCCAGGCAAGTCACTTAGTTTATAGGAAGCACATTACCTTCTTAGGTAAATAAGAATAACACCCTTCCTTTCCTTCTTTCTGGACATTGTGCCAGACTTGGGAATGTTTTGGTTGGGGTTTGCTGGGATAAGCCAATGAGACCTGACTTGTGAATGCCCTTTACAAAAAGAAGACCCTACACAAAAGCTAGTACTCATTGTGATGACAAAGAAGTGCCTACATGGGGTGGGAGATATGTATGCATGTGTGTGTATATACATATATCTCAACAGGAAAAAATGTCTTTTTATTTGACAAAATGGTAAGTATGCATCAAGTACAATGATAAAAAAGACACAGTCCCTGCCTTTTAGGAAGTTGAAGTTTCTGTGATATATACAGACAAGGAAATGGGCACTTTTAATCTAGAGTGATAAGAACTATCATCATGCTAGGTCTTTTATGAGAATACACAGAAAGCACACCTAATCTAGCCTAAGAGAAGTCAGGGAAGGTTCACTGAAGGGCAGACTAAGCCCAAAGAGAAATTGGAAATTGTGGCTACTTGGAACTGTAAACTGTTCAGGAAAGTTCTAGGAGTGAAGTCAAGATGAAGGCTGGAGAGGTAGGAAGAAGCTTGCAGGCCTTTGAACATTGGGGTACTACTGCAAGGTTTCAAGCAGAGTGACATGACCAGATTTGTCTGAATACCATTAGGGGAAATATTTTGAAAGAAAGAAAGATAAGATGAGTGAGATCAGTTAGAAGGCTGCTGGTTAGAGGTTAGAACAGCTTGAACTAAGATAATCCTGGAGGGTTGCAGAGAAGTGGGTGGATTCAGGAGGTATTTGGGAGATAAAGTCAATAAGGTCTCATGTTTGTTTAGATTTGGGGAGTGGAGTAGAAACAGTGCAGGATAGCACCCTCATTTCTAATTGGAGAAATATATGGATGGTGGTACCATTAACTGAGATCAGAATCATGGAAAGGAGAGAGGTTGAGGTATGAAAAGATGAGAATTTCAGTTTGGGTTATGACTCATTTTGGGGACTATGGATCCCATGTAGTAATTATACATATTTTATGCATATTACTTGGACATTCTGCTATTTATGTTTTATGATGTTTGGCTGCTCATAACTCCAGGAAGGGAAGAATTATGGACTGCATGGTTCCCACATGACTACTGATGCTAACTAGACATGGGATAGATGTCAGAAACAAGGGCAACCAATACACTGGCTGACCAGTAATTTTTCACATGTGGTGAGGTTCAAACAAAGGATTTATGCCAATCAGATTCTGTCTCCGGAAAGTTTGAACCAACTAAGCCACTTATTTCCTGGAAAGGTCTTATAGACTTGGGCTGTGGTAGCCAAGGGACACATGTGTAAATTGTTGAGAGGACAGCAAATTGGTTCCCATTGTATTCCCAAGGACTGAAAAGAAAAGAGGATGGAACAGACCCAGACTGATGAAGAACCAACCATGGTCTTGCCATCTCTGTTTCTCTCAGAGGGAAATACACCCAGAGAAAGAGAAAAAGAAGATGATTAGTTTATGTTCCCACTTTCAGTTCCAGGTTTCTTGAACCTGGCTGTCCTTATGCATTCTCTCTCTGTGTGCACACACACACACATTTAGATATTAAATATTTATTTTTAAAAAACTTGGGCTCTTTTAAGTATAAAACCAGAAAGACCATAAATTAAAATAGAAACTTGTACCAGGAGTGGGGTTTCAGGTGGCTAGAACTTTAAAATGTGACTATGGTCTCATTAAAATGAGCTATAACAGGATAGGAAGTTTGCAGTCTGCAATTTTTGGTGGAAAAACACCTAACACCTAATTTTCACTTGCAGTGCCTTGAGACCCAGACCACATGCATACCAAAAAGCTTTGGGAAACTTGATGGCTGAATGTAAGAAGAATGAAGGTTATTTATTGTTCATTATTTATTTCCCTTAGAGAAAACCAGCAGCAAAAAGACAGGTTTCTATCAGAAGCCTGTCTATCAGCAAATAAAAAAATCAGGATGGTTATATAATTCTGGTGCAGGAAGCCCATTTTGCCTGTAGCTGGAGCTCTCTGATTACTTAGAGTCAAGTTCAGAAACTAATGGTCCTTGCCAAACTGTGGTCTAGTGCTAATTTTCTGTCTCATTGAATTTCTGGTGCCAAAGCTAAAGCTCTGATTGACAAAGATAGATATTCAGGCCATGGGAAATGGACTATTTGGGAGGAGGAGTTGCTGGGGAATATGACACCCCCCCCAAATTTCTCTAAAGCATTTCTTCCTTTCCTATTGAACATGAAGATCCCTTCCCACCAAGAGGCAGGCCTCACTACTAGGATTTCAATATGGATAAAGAAAGACAGATTAGGAATGACAGATGCAGTACTTTATGGCTACGTCCCTTTGATTAAAATATGGCATTGGTCAGTAAGAGAAGAACAGATTGAAGACACTAATCCTGGGTTCTAAACAACAGAAAAATTACAGGTCTTTTCCTTATGATTCATTTCAACTATTGAGAATAGGCAGCTTCCCAAGGACACTGGCCTTACCTTGCTAGCCAAGGTCCCTTGTAACTTCAGAATTTGACGTATACTTGGACAAGGAAGCTATGTCATGGCTTTTGTCCTAAAGATCTCTTTCTTTCCTCTATTTTTCTAGGTAAAAAATTTTTTCTCCCTGTTTTTGACACACTGTTGGATATTGCAGGCATGGCCAAAGTTGAATTTACCACACAGTTAATAGGTTGTATGATGATGAGATGTCATCTTTAGAAAGGATCTTACAGAACTAAAAGAGAAATGGACATAATTTGAATGTCATGGATTCTGGGTCATGTAAATAAACTTTGAGATGATCTCCCTGATACTTGCTGCCTCTGAATGAGGAGCAGATATGACTTCATGTTGTTTCCTGTGGGGAGAAGGTGTATGATTTAGAGTTGTAAATGTGATCAGGTTAGATGAAAGCATTGAAAATGTCTGAGTAGGGTAATGGTTATATGTGCCAGGAAGGCAAGCAAAGGAATTACGCCCTTTAGATTCTGTCTCTGGAGAGTTTCAACCAACCAAGACACTTATTTCCAGTTGGTGATAGACATTGGCCTTGGGAAGGTCTTATAGACTTGGGCTATAAGAATCAAACCAGGGTGGAGTGGGGGCAAGAATGGAGGAAGGATAGATAGCATAGAGGGAAGGGAGGGGTGGGGTTGGGGTAGGGGGGTAATAATAACAGAATGTGTGACAGACACCATTGTCCTGTTTACATGTATGAATGCACAGATGGTGTGACTCTACTTGGGTACAAACAGAGAAACAATAGTTGTACTCCATTTGTGTCCAATGAATCAAAATTAAATTAAAAAAAAATTCCATGGTTTTCCATGGAATGAACTCCAAGGACAGAAAAAGAAAAAGTTGCCAGATCTAGAAACCAAGGAAATCCATTAAGAAAGAGAAGCAGCAGTAAACGCTATGTCTTTTGTTCCAATTTTGGGAGATGAGCCCATTCATTCAACCCAGACAATAGAAGTCATAGGATTGGCCGCCCTGGGTTAGGTGTCCATCCTGGATTCTGTAGCTATGACACTATAGACAGAGTGGACCAGGTGATACAAAAGCAGACTCTTAGGTGCTGGTGACTCCTCCCCATCCCACCACTTCCCTTTTCATACTCACCCCTGCAGTGTTTAGGACCCAACTCCAAAGCCCACTCCAACAATAGTAAACGCTATGTCTTTTGTTCCAATTTCTTTTCTCCCTCTTTTTTTTTAATGAATGGGGGTTAAACCTAGGGGTGCTCTATCCCTGAGCTATATCCACAGTTCTTTATTTTTCATTTTGGTACAAGGTCTCACTAAGTTGGCCAGGCTGGTCTCAAACTTGCAATCCTCCTGCCTCAGCCTCCTGGGATTAAAGGTGTGGGCCACCATGCCCAGCTTATATCCTACAAGCTATAGCAGACTGAGAGTTCAGGAGAGAGTTCTAGATGGAGGTATGTTTTCCTGATGCATCAACATTCCCTTGGAATCAAGAGCCTTGAAGTGGATGAAATCACCAAGGAGGGTGTAGAAGGATAGAGAACATGTTCTTATTATGAACATTATTTATTATAATTATAATTATTATTTATTATTATAAATACTTTATACTACATAGAGCATCAAAAGATAGGAAATACATATTTTTTTTTATTGGCCCCTCTAAGCAACTCAGTGAAGAAGCTACTATTACTTTCTACTTTAGCAAACCAGGAGGGGTGATGGGAAAGGAATACTTTGCCTGGTTCATGAGGGACTGGGGCTTCTGAATGAGCCCTTTTTCAGTTCTGAGGAACAGAAAGGACTCAGAATTCACAAGGCAGAGCTGTAGGCTCTGGCCTAGAATCTGGGGAAGCCATTATTCTCTTGGGGTGGGCACCACTTTGTGATCATAAAGACTTGCATTGTCTGATATTCATGGAGAAGCTGGCAAGAGAGTAAGCAGAGGAGAGGGTGTTTGTCGCCAGAGCCCCTTGTTTCCTTTGTGGGTTCCCCCAACACCTAGCGACTCACCCTGCTGCTCTCTAACTCCTCTTGGGGAGACCACTGACCTGCCCCATTCACAGAACAAGGACAGGCCTGTGCTCCCGAATTCTTCCTCCCCAATCCAATTCCCAGTCCATCAGGAATTTTACTAGTTTGGGGTGGGTAGTGGGGAGGGGTGGTAAATGGTGTTTTGTGGGAAAAGGGTTATGTGATGAAACATTTTGGGAAATGCTGAGATAAACAAAAAGAGTTCTTCTCAGAAAGTTACTGCATTAATGTGCATCTCCTAGGGGGGTGTATTATGAGAAGAATTTCCCAAACGTTCTTGACCACAGAACAACTTCCTAACATGGTAGTACTTCAAGCAGTGGCGGCAAAGGGAAGAAAGATGTTGTGGAGGTGGGAGGCAGGATGCACACAAGAACATCTCAGCGCACCTCAAGGGTTAGCATCCACCTACTCTGTTCACGAGCAACTGGCCTTGACTGGGAGTTTCGACAGATAAGTGGCGACGTGTTTGTGTGTGCTGAGCGGGTGGTGCGGGCAACTGTGTTTGTGTGGCCCTGCACCCACGCTCTTAAACACAATTCCTGGCTATCAACGCGAAGGCAGGAACCAGATTGATTTTTGTCACTTAGTTCTTAAGGTTTCTCATCACCTAATATTTGCTCAGGTCTCTTTGGGGACTCTGTTCAATGAGGCACAGCCTGCCTTGGAGTGCCTCATGGTGGTGGTGGTGGTGGTGGTGGTGGTGGGTGGGGGCAGCTCATTATCTTCTTAAAAGTTTAAAGCAAGTTAAGAAGATGTGCGTCCTGACTCCCTGGGGGACTCTCTTCTACCTCCCTACCTGCTAAGGAGTATTGGAGGAGCCTTTGCAGGAACTTCTTTCAACTTGACACCCTCTGTTTATTTTTGCACTCCTAATTACCCTTTCAACTTGCCCTGGTTTATTTTTAGAGGTTTCCCATTCACCTCATTAACAGCTCGTAAAAGCTCCTGTCTCATATTTCTACCGTTTATTCCCTTAATTAAACACAATGGCCTTTGTTATCTCAGAACAGGGCCTTGTTGGAATTTAAATGGGATGACTGGAAGCTGCTGCCTAACTGATTTTTAAACATTCCTTCTCTTCCTCCAATCCCTTTGTCTGCCTGGGTTGTCGAGGGCCCTGTCTCCTAGGGTTCTCTGTTTCCTTTTTGTTGTTCTTTCATAATCAAGGGCTGAGCATGCAGAAGGCTTGGGTCTCTGGTTGCTCTGTTTTGTCTTGTTCTGTTGACTGTTTTGTACGGGGTACACCCTGGGCCCAGGAGTTAGGAGGAAAGAGGTTGACTGGGATTTTTCCCAAGCTTTGGCATTCAATGTGTGAACAGAACAGTGACACTTAATTAAAAGCACACCAGGACCCAGACCCCTGAGCTTACCCCTGCTGATCCTCCTACCTCATCAGGAAAATGCTACCTAATTACCCTTTCCTGCTGGCCCAGTTTTTATTCAAACCTTCTTAGTGGGATTGGTCAAAATATTGAGAGAGTCCATTACTGGAGGCATGGGACCCCAGGTATGGCCTTGAGTGGGAGGAAGGCTGGTGTGGGGCAAAAGCAACACTTTTCAATCTGGTGACACTCAGTGGCCTGAGCCCAAGTTTCTCAGGTAGAGGAAGACATTTCCTGGCAGGGTTGAGGAGCCTGTGGGAGAGCTGTACTTTGGCCAGGACAGGGCAAGCCCAGTCAGTGGTCTGTCCTTTGTGCCTGGGTCCAAGATGCCTGTGGGGCTCACAGAGTTTCTGGCAAGAGATAAACCTGTCACCTGTGCTGTTGGCCCAGTGAGAACCAATGGGGTGTAGGCTGAGGAGTTGCCCATGCCTCCCCGGCAGGAGAGAGCAGTGAGGATCAGTCTCTTCTATGTTCAAATTTCAGATTTCCGGACTGGGGAGATAGCTCAGTTGGTAGAGTGCTTGCCTCACATACACAGGGCTCTGGGTTCTAAAAAAAAAATGTTTCAGATTTCCCTTTGACCTTGGACAAGGTACTAATTTCCTTCCTCCTCTGTATAATGAGATGATACTAATAGAAACTACTTTGTGGGGTTGATGGCAGAACTCAATCAGATAATTTGGTACATTATAATCACTTATCAGACAGTAACTATTATGGTTGATATTCACATCTATGGAAGATAGTGGCCATTCTGGTCCTAAGTGACCATTCCAGACCACAGGAGCAGTGGGCACACTTAGAGAATCAGAAGTGACCCTGTGCTCTATGGAGGGGATGGGATAATCCTGGGTCATTATGATGAGCTGATTGTAACCTGTACAAGTTCATTCACATTTCCATTTATTCAACGTTCATCAAGCACCCATTGTGTTCCAGGCACTATGTGCTGAACCAGGGGGACATCAGTTCTCACATAGCCTCTACTCTGATGGGAGACTCTAACTAGAACATATATCAGAATGAATTGTACTAGAAAAAAATACAAGTGCTGGACTTAACAGGGTGTAGAAAGAGCTATTAATTTAGACCTAAGAGGTACAGAAAGAGGAAAGATAGGAGGAAAAGGAGGAAAGATAGAGGAGAGACATTTGAGTAGGAACGTTCCTTACTCCATTTCCTGTGGCTTATAACAGAGTACCTGAGACTGGGTAATTTATAAAGAAAAGAAGTTTATTTAGTTTATGTTTCTGAAGGCTGGAAGTCCAAGATTGGGCAGCTGTATCTGGTGAGGGCCTGGTGCTGTGTCGTAACATGGGGGACAAGCAGAATGTCAAGCAGACACTTGCAGAAGAAGCAAAACGCAAAGGATGACTTTGCTTTATGAAAACCCTCTCTTGCTGTAATGAACCCACTCCTAAGAGAATAAAGCCATTCCTGTGAGAAAGGCATTAGTCCCTTTTCATGACCTTGTCTCTTGAAATTTGGTTGCTGCAGTGAGTTCAAATTTTGACATTGGTTCAGAGGGGACAAACCATGTTCAAACCCAGAAAACATGAAGAATAAGACAGATTTCAAGGGACAAGGAGGGATGGAAAAGCATTCTAGCAAGAAGAGATAGCATTAGCAAAGTCACAAAGAAGAGGAAAAAGGCAGGTGTTTGGGAAATGCAGCCTTGGTTGGAGACAGGAAAGGAGTATGTAGGGCCTACTGACACTGGACATGAATGCTGTCGGAGGAGTCTGAAGGTAGAGGCCCTTAAAAGGAGTGACACTAGATTTTGTAAGAGATGGTCAGAGAGGACTGTGTGGATATGGATTGGCAGTGGGCCCCAGCCTTTCACTACCAAGAAGCCTATTTCATTAATTTACCCCTTGTAGATATGACAGTTTAATTTCAAATATTGAACACATCACATTTATTATGAAAGACATCAGACTTTATTGAGGCAAATGTACAATTTTTTTTTAAATATTGAAGACCCCTAGGTATCTGAGAGTGCCAGACTGGGAACCAGAGAAGTAGGGAGGTAGATGAGCAGGGATCTGAAGACCCCTTAGTACACTCCTGCATCACTTGGGGTAGAAGTGATGAGGGCCTGAGCTAAAGGACATGTCTCTGAACATTGAGGAGGTAGAACCACTTCTGCAGGTACAGTGGACAGAATTTGGTGAGCAATTGGGACTGAGGAGAGGGAGGATAAGAAAAGATGACTGGGGGCTCTGGGCCGGGGGTGAGACTATTAAGGGTGCCCTAAAAATTAAAACAGGGAATACAGGAGGACTGGGGCCAGACAAGAGGAGAGTTGTCGAGGTGAATGCCCTGAGTTTGCTTCCTATAGCTCTGTGTGGAGCTCTCCAGCAGGAGGGTGGGAGCCTGGGAGCTAGGGAGAGAGGTCACTGCTTTGAAGCAACTCAAAATCTTTTCTCCTAGGTAGAGAAACTGAGGCTCAGTTTGCCTGTCATTCTCAGACTCAATGGCTAGGACTAGTGTCCTCCCAGGTTCTCACTGCCTTTTTTTCCTTCTGCCTCTAGTTAATCCCCCCATCATCTAGAGTCTGCCTCCTAAGATTCTTCTATGCCTGTCACTGGGAGCCTGGGCAATGCTGACAACTGCAGGAAAGGAAAGATTGGTTTGGGGAAAGGGGCGGGCAGAGGGCCAGAGCAGCACTCCTCTGCTGCCTCCTGCCCCTGCTTCTCCCCAGCCTGAGGTCAGTCTGGTTGTAGTCGATGTTCTCAGTCATGGTCAGCTGTGTGATTCTGCTTTTGCTCTGGAGACAGAAGCAGAGATGTGGTCATGAGAAGCACAATGGGGGCTGAATTACAAAGACTTTGATGGGGTTTGAGTTACAAAAGCATTGATGGTGGATGAACTTCAGGGCACTGGGCCGAGCTTCCATAGTGGGTGCTTTGCTATTCAGACCTTCTCCTATTCAAGCTGGCATTGTGCTACACGGGGAGGCTGCTAGACAGATGTTGGGGGTGGGGACCACACCCCCAGAGAGTTCATGAACAGGCTGGAGCAGACATAAGCCCCTTGTGACACCCTGCTGTGTGGAATTCAGAGCAATCACCCTGGGTTAGGGTCTTTTCAGGAACAACTGTCCCACTCCAAGCCCAATCTCTAATTCTGAGACCCAATGCTGCTGAATATGTGGACGTGAATTTTACTGTGCTCTGAACCACGGGTCAGTTTGTGGAAATACAAATTCCTAGGCCCCAATGCAAATCTAGTGCATCAGAATCTCTGTGGGTAGGAATTTACATTTTTTCCATCTTTCCAGGTGGTTCAAACGCACAGTGGAGTGTGAAGTTTGAGAAACCTGAGGGAGATAGTTCTCGGTTATTTTGTTTAGCTTTTTGCAGTACTGGGGACTGAACCCAGGGGCACTCTACCACTTAGTTACATTTCCAGCCCTTTTTGATTTTATTTTTAAGACAGGATCTCACTAAGTTACCCAGGTTGGACTTGAACTTGAGATTCTCCTGCCTCAGCCTCCAGAGTAGCTGGGATTACAGGCTTGCACCACTATGCCCGGCTCCTCAGTTACCCTGAAGCTTGGTTTCCTAGAAAGTATTCTCTGAGCCCCAAGTTTGGTATTCTGGACCTAGATATTTGACCCTAGTCTTGACTTATTTGTTGCCCTTCTGGCAGATGAGGCCCCTGGATGTGCAGAGCAATGGGAGGGATCCAGAAGAAAAAAGAGCTCTGATGGGTCACTGTAGGACAGGTGTGTAGGCAGGAAAAAGCAAAGGAGACACCAGAATGCAGGAAGAGCAAGAGTGATCTTCCTGCAGGTCTCTGGGAAGGCTGGAGCCAGGCTCCAAACACTGACTGGGATTGTTTTCCTGGGCGTGGGAGAGGGCATCCTGTGGGCGAAGTCAACATAAGCAAAGTACAGTGAGAGGAAGAGGTTGTGTTTGGGCTGTAGAAGTGGTTGATGGAGACCCAAGAGATGTCTTGAATGCCAGATGAATGCATTGTCAGATTTGTGTAAGACAAAGTCCTTGGTAATGTCTAAAGTTTTCTGAAATTAATCATCCCTTTCCCTTCTTGTGGGCAGAAGGAGAGTCAGTAAAATTTTCGTTAATGGAAGGATGTGTAGCACAGGTATTAGGGTGATGAGCTACTGGGAAAGCGGAGAACAGTTCATTAGGATGCAGAAATGGTCCTCTGAATAGGATTAGTTTGCCCAGAGGGCTTGTTTTTGTTTTTTTCAAATTTTAATTTGGATATCTTCAGATAGAGCTCTCACCCTGCAGTTCCCACAGCCTGCCCCTCCACCTTTGCTTCATGGCCTCACACGGCTGTGCTACCTGGTCAACCCTTGAAGGTACTGGAGTGTTTAACCTCTGGATTGGCACAGAGGAGGCTGAGAAGTAGAAATTCCAAGTTGGGAGACTACAGCAGAATTGTAAGAGGGATGTGTTGGAGGCCTACAGACAGAGATGATGAAAAAGACAACACAAATGAATAAATCAACATGACAGGTGACTAACTGAGGGCAAGAGGGAAGTCAAGGTTAAACCACCAGGACAGTGCTACTGAAGTCCAGAGGAGAGGGACTGGCTCTTAAGAAAAGTCCTCTTAGGGTATGTTGGATTTAGGTTGCAACAGGACATCTAGAGGTCTTGTCTAAGGGCACGTTGGCAGTTCAGTGTCAGAAGAATAATGGCAGCTGGGGACATGGATCAGCCCCGGGCAGAGGTGGTGGCGATGTGCAGATGGCAGGTGTTGGTGGGGAAGGCAGAAGCTTAGGGAGAGGCTGAGGACTGGGCCATAGGGCTTCTTGCTTCTTAGACTTTGTGTCTGAGCTGGCATGGCAGCAACACTAGATCCCATGAAGGAGACCAGAGTCAGATAAGGAGAGAACCTTAAAGAAAATGGCCTGGAATGCTTCCTTAAATAAGACATCGGCTTTATGTGTTGGCAGGAAGGTAGTGGGCATGAGGGGCCAGGTGGTCTGGCTCCAATCCCTACATGCAGGTGCACTTAGGCACTGGAGTGCCTGTGTCATTGGCTTTGCCTGAGAGGCTGGCTATAAGCTGACAGTGGAAGGGTGGCCTCTTCTCAGTGTGTCACTGTGAATTCCCTGTGGTTGGCCAAGGTTGAGCTGTTAAGTGGCTTTGGAACACCATGGTCTTTCTCTGTTCTGCAAGCCAGAAGTTGCACTCTGGTGAATGAACTGGGATTGTTGGAACTTTGAAGTCCCCTGAGGCCACTTTGACTTCTACGTTGGCTGAACACCAGTCAGTTTTCTGTTTGGGTTTTACCTGCTTCCCCTGTTTGCACCCCAGCAGCCTATAAGGTGGAGAGATTGGCCTCTCAGCTGTGGCTGGAAGTGGGACTCTTACTCTTGGGGGTAGGGATTGGAGTTTGGGATGAAAACTGTTTGGTGCTGCGTTGCTTCACATTTCCCCCAAAGTGAAAATCCAGCTGGTTTTTTCCCCCTAGTTTGTCTCTGAAGCAGTATCTGGTATTTATAGAGGACCAAACCAAGGGCCAATCAGCTCAGAATGGAAATTCCTGAGCCTGGAGTTCTCTGGAGCAACCATCTCTTGGCTTTCTCTCTCCCTGGAGTTCAGCTAAGGTTTTCTCTTGAAAACTTGCAAAGCTCTGAGAAGTTTGAAGAGGCAAAATGGGGGAATCGACAGGAGAACACACTGTTTTCCTCTTGGTGAGGACATCTTGTATGTGTTTTTTATAGTTGATGGCAAGAAGGTAAGTGAGGACTGGAATGGATCGGTGGGGGACTGAGGAGCAGCTGCAGGGTCCAGCTCTCTGGGGACACTGGGCATTGTTTCCTGTTCCTGAAACAGGCAGGACCTTGTATTTCTGAAGTCACGTGCCCATGCTAACCCACTGGGCAGAAGCCAGAACTGTTGTTGTTAGCACACACCTTCCAGCCACAAGGAAAAGGAATTGTGAGATATTTGACATTTAAAAAGACAGCTGAAATGAGTGAGATATCAACTGATGCATTCATTAAATGTCACCACTTTTGTTTCTCTTTAATGCTGAGTGCTTAAGTTATTCTAAATTAATTACACAGCCACTTGATTTATTCTTTACATCCCCTTTCCTGTTCCCTCCCACCTTTTCTGTTTCAGAGCAGTACAGTGGATTCTTTTTTCTTAAGTTACCCAGTTGTAAAAGGTGAGCAGAGGCCCTAGAGAACCAGGAGACTGTCTAGGAATCTATGCTGCCATATGGCTTCAGGGTGCAGGTCAGAAGTTGAGTCAATTATTGCTGTCACTGCTGTCAGACCTCTGTTTCACAGATGAGGGAATAAAGCTCTGAGAGATTAAGAGATCCATCCAGGCTAGACTGCTGTCATAGTCCATTTACTGCTGTCGTAACAGAATATCACAGACTGGGTAACTTATGAAGAAAAAAAGCTATTTGGCTCATGGTTCTGGAGGTCAGGAAGTCCAAGAATACTGTGGCAGCATCTGGCAAGTGCCTTTGTGCTGTGTCATAACATGGTGGGAGGGCAAGTGAGTATATATATGCAAGACAGAGAAAATCTGGTAAGCCCACTTTTTTCTTTTTCTTTTTCTTTATCAGGAACACACTGCTATGATGACTAATCCAGGCCCATAATAACGGCTCCGCCCTCATGACCTAATCACCTCTTACAGGTCCTACCTTTTAATACTATTAACAATAGCAGTTAAATTTCAACATGAGTTTTAGAGGGACATTTAAGCCATAGCAAATGTGGAAGCTTGAGAGGCCAGGATTTAACCTAGTCTTCTCTCTCTGAGCTCTGGGGTTTACTGAGCACGGTGTCAAAGAGCCAAATCTGTCCTCACCTGGCAAATCTGTCAGGAACCATTACGGGACAAATACCTAAGCAGGAGAATACAATTCCACCCCCACCTTCACTGCCAGGGAGAGAGTGAGCCAGAAGCAGGAGGGCAGCTACAGGTCAGAGTCCAGGACGGATGCAAGGCATCTCTCTGCATAGTAAGTCAGACATATTTCGAAAAGAAAGTTATTGGTAATTTAAAGAAGATGGTATCTGAAGCTTGCCTGCTTCTTTGATTTCACAATCTATTTTAACTGCTGTGTATCATTGTCAGTAATTTCTCCAGGGAGATGAAAGATAAAGGTACAAAGGGCCATAGCCCTTTCAACTATGATTAGCAAGTCCTCTGTCATCTCGGGGACTCACATTTCCAAAAATGCTTAGAATTTCTAGCCACAGGTTTTTATTCCTCATTGCTGCAGCCTGAAGGGTCCTCACCAACCTGGCCCAGGTGCAGACTGCACAATGAAGCCACAGGGAGAAAAGCTACATGTCTCAGGAAAGCCTGAGGCGCCTGCCTATGTCAGAGCTCCGTGTCTCTCTGGATAATCCCTGATGTGTCACCAAACTTCCCCAATCTGTGCAGAAAAAGAGTCACCTCAGGGAAAAGAGTCACTAGCTTCCTCCATTCCTCCCTCTAGTACTAATTTACTGAGTTAGTTGTCTTCCACTGAGATCCCTGCAGGAAAGTCACAGCTCTGGTACTGTAGGGAAAGAGATGCCAGAAGACTGGGAGCCAACTAGCCTGTGGGAATGCTGGAGTTTGCAGGGTTTCTCTGAACCCCTGGAATTCTGCCTGCCTTCTCCATGACAGTTCACTATCAGCTTGCCTTTTTCTTCAAGTCTAATGGCTCAGGTTTTGTTCAGAGTTGCCTGTTGCAGAATAATGCTCCCTCCTGCCTTTACTAAGCTCAGTGCTGCTTTCCAGAGCCACTAGGGTACACCAAGACTTGGCCCTTCCTTGCACTGTTCATCCTAGAAAATGCTATGGTTTGGATTGGAATGTCTGCCAAAGGCTCATGTGTCGGAGGCATAGTCCCCAGCTGGAGGGTGCAATTGGGAGGTGGTGCAGATTTTAGGGAGTGGGGCCTAGTTGGAGGAGGTATATCACTGTGGGTGTGCCCTTGGGATAGTATACTGAGAGTATACCCTGGCCCTTTCCAATCTCTCTCTCTCTCTCTCTCTCTCTCTCTCTCTCTCTCTCTCTCTCTCTCCCCCTCCTTCTCTTTCTTCCTCTCTCCTTCCTGGCTGCCATGAGGTCAGTTTTCCTCTACCACACCCTCCCACCATGATGTACTACCAAAAAGAATGGAGCCAGGTGACCATGGCCTGAAACTGTAAGTCAAAATAAATCTTTCCTTCTCCATGTTGATTTTATCAGTTTTTTGTCACAGAAATTAAAAGCTAACCAATATGGAATGTATTGGTGGGTTAACTGGCTGGGGTTTGGTACAATGGGCAGACCCATTTTTTAGTGGTTCCGGGAGGAGTAACTGATGTTGGGGCTCAAACTAGTATGCATGACTGATGGTTCTCAATCAAATAGGCCATTGCAGACCCCCGCCTGGGAAGGGATGAGGCTGCAGTTTCAGAGGTGCATTTAGGGGGGTATTATGAAGGGTGTATGCACAGATGTTGGGGTTAGGTAACTCTTCTCCAGGAGGCCTTCCATCTCTGGTGTATCTCTAGCATTGCTTTTATCATTTTGCTGAGCAATTTTCTATTCATGTGGTGTCTTCTACTCTGAATTGTGAGTTCCTTGAAGAGCTATTTCATTAGAAGCCAGCTTAGCATCTTGGCTGAGAATGTGAGCTCTGGTTCAGCTGTATGACCTTGGGCAAGTACCTTAAACTCTTAGGATTGCAGGGAGAACTAAATGACTTTATGTATGTGAAGCCCTGAGAATGGTGTCTGGAATATAGTAAATACTTAGCATGTATTAGTTGTTATTATTAATTTGCATATCCTTGTCATGTTACACTTGACATGTATCAACAAGTTTGACATGTTCAACAAGTTTGTCAAATGAATAAATGAGTAAATACTTAAGTGCATGCAGAGAAAGGGGCAAGCCTGCTATAATGAGAGTAAGTCCAACTGAAGTTCTTGGGCATTCTGGGGCTGAGGGGGGGGGGGAGACAGAATTTGGGCTGCAGAGTTGAGTTTTATTGGCAAATGGAGAACTGGACCAGCACATTTGCAGTTATGGGAGATAATTTTTACAAGATATTGGCAAAAGTTAAGTTTAGTGTCAATGATATGGTTAGTTGGGCTTGCCATCCATAACTATGCTTGGTCCTGCATTAAGGATCACAACGTGCAGGATCCTCAATAGGGCTGAATTTGTAGACAGAATGTGAGCACATGGTACCATGTGGGGTGATTGATAGTACTATCCAAAGTGATCCACAGATTCATTGCAATCTCTATTAAAACCTCAATGGTGTTTTTAAACATCCCAAGATTCCCATGTAATTTCAAGGTACCCTGAAGAGCCAAAACATTTTTTTTTTTTTTTTGGTAGTGCTGGGAATTGAACCCAGGGCCTCATCCCTACTGGGCACACACTGCCCCACTGAACTATGCCCCAGTCTTCAAAATGATTTTGGAATAGAGTAAAGATGGAGGGCGCACAGTTCCTGATTCCAAAACTTAATATGAAGCTATGATAGTAAAAATAGTTGGTAGCTGCATAAAGACAGAAATATGAACTAATGAACTAGAATAGAATAGTCAAATGATTTTCAGCAAGGATGCCAAGACCATTCCATGCAAAAAGGACAGTCTTTTCAACAAATGATGAGGGGAAAACTGGATATTCACACGAAGGGAAAGAAGTTGGACACTTACTTTGTAGCATATTAAAAAATTAACTGGAGACCTCCCTTCTGCAGTATCCCAGGGTTGCAAGGTTGGTTCACCATCCGGAAATCAATAAACATAATTCATCAAATCAATAGACTTAAAGTTAAGAATCATATGATTATTTCAATAGATGCTGAGAAAGTGTTTGATAAAACACAGCACCCCTTTATGCTCCAAACACTGGAAAAAATAAGGATAGTTGGAACATATCTCTACATTGTAAAGGCTATCTATGCAAAGCCCATGGCCAACATTATTCTAAATGGAGAAAAACTGAAAATATTCCCTCTAAAAACTGGAACAAGACAGGGATGCCCTCTTTCACCACTTCTATTCAACATCGTCCTTGAAACACTAAAAGTAATTAGACAGACCAAAGACATTAAAGGGATATGAATAGGAAAAGAAGAACTCAAGCTGTCACTGTTTGCCAATGACATGATTCTTTACTAAAAGGATCAAAAAAAAAAAAAAAAAAACTCCACTAGAAAACTTCTAGAAGTAATAATTGAATTCAACAAAGTAGCAGGACATAAAATCAATATGCATAAATCTAATGCATTTCTATTCATAAGTGATGGATCCTCTGACAGAGAAATTAGGAAACCCACTCCACAATAGCCTCAAAAAAAAATACACTTGGGAATCAATCTAACAGAAGAGGTGAAAGACTTCTACAATGAAAACTATAGAACACTAAAGAAAGAAATTAAAGAAAACCTTAGAAGATGGAAAGATCTCCCATGTTCTTAGATAGGCAGAATTAATATTGTCAAAATGGCCATTCTACCAAAGGCACTCTACAGACTCAATGCAATTCCAATTAAAATTCCAATGACGTTCTTCATAGAAATAGAGAAGGCAATCATGAACTTCATCTGGAAGAATAAGAGACCTCGAATAGCCAAAATAATCCTGAGCAGAAAGAGTGAAGCAGGAGGTATTCCAATACCAGACCATAAACTATACTACAGAACAATAGTAACAAAAATGGCAGGTGTTGGCACCAAAATAGACAGGCAGACCAATAGTACAGAATAGAAGACACAGAGACAAACCCACAAAAATATAGTTACTTTATACTAGACAAAAGAGCCAAAAACATGCAATGGAGAAAAGATAGTCTGTTCAACAAATGGTGCTGGGAAAATTGGAAATCCATACATAGTAAAATGAAATTAAACCTCTATCTCTCACCCTGCACAAAACTCAACTCAAAATGGATCAAGGACTTAGGAATTAGACCAGAGACCCTGCACCTAATAGAAGACAAAGTAGGCCCAAATCTTCATCATGTTGGCTTAGGATCAGACTCCTTAACAAGACTTCCAAAGCACAAGAAATCAAAGCAAGAATCAATAAATGGGATGGATTCAAACTGAAAAGCTTTTTCTCAGCAAAGGATACAATTGATAATGTGAAAAGAGACCCTACAGAGTGGGAGAAAATCTTTACCACAGACACTTCAGATAGAGCGCTAATCTCCAAAATTTATAAAGAACTTAACAAAAGTTTACACCAAAATACAAAGAACCCTATCAATAAATGGGCCAAGGAATTGGACAGACACTTTACAGAAGATGTACAGGCAATTAATAAATATATGAAAAAGTATTCAACATCTCTAGTAATTAGAGAAATGCAAATTAAAACAACTCTAAGATTTCATCTTACTCCGATTAGAATGGCTATTATCAAGAACACAAACAATAATAGATGCTGGTGTGGCTGTGGGGAAAAAGGCACACTTTTACATTGCTGGTGGAGTTGTAAATTGGTTCAGCCACTCTGGACAGCACTGTGGAGATTCCTCAGAAAACTTGGAATGGACCCAGCTATCCCACTCCTTGGTTTATACCCAAAGGACTTAAAGTTAGCATACTACAGTAACATAGCCACATCAATGTTTATAGCAGCTCAATTCACAATAGCTAGACTGTGAAACCAACCTAGATGCCCTTCAACAGGTGAATGGCTAAAGAAACTGTGGTATATATACATAATGAAATATTATTCAGCCATAAAGAAGAATAATATTATGGCATTTGCAGATAAATGGATGGAATTGAAGAATATCATGCTAAGTGAAATAAGCCAATCCCCCAAAACCAAAGGCAAATGTTTTCCCTGACAAGTGGATGATGAAATATAATCCAGTTGGGTGGTGGGGAGTGAGAGAAGAATGGAGAACCTTTAGATTACGTAGAGGGAAATGAGAGGAAGGAGGGAGCGTGGGTATGAAAAATGGTGGAACGAGACAGACATCATTACCCTATGTATGATTACATGTATGATTACATGTATGATTCAATCATACATATACATGTATGATTACATGAATGGTATGAATCTGCATTATACACAACCATAGAAATGAAAAGTTGTACCCCATTTGTGTACAATGAATCAAAATGCAGTGTGTAAAAATAAAAAAAAATCTGAAGTCTAAAAAAAAATTAACTCAAAGTAGATCAAAGACCTACCCATAAAGAGCTAGAACTATAAAACTTGTAGAAGAAAATACTGGGGAAAAACTTCATGACACTGGATTTGGTAATGATTTTTTTTGGATATGATATTGAAGGCACAAGCAGAAAAAGAAAAAATAGACAAACTGAATTTCATCAAAATAAAAACCTTGCCAGGTTCAGTGGCACATGCCTGTAATCCCAATTACTGGAGAGGCTAAAGCAGGAGGATCACAAGTTTGAGATCAAACTCGGCAACTTAGTGAGACTCTCAAAGTGAAAAGTAAAAAAAAGGGTTGGGAATGTTGTTCAGTGGTTGATCTGGGTTCAATCCCCAATATTGATAAATAAATAAATAGAAAATAGAAATGTTTGTGCATCAAAGGGCATGATTGACAGGATTAAAAACAGCCCACAGAATGGGAGGCAATTTTGAAAATCATGTATCTGATAAGGGGTTAATATTCAGAATGTATTGTTGAGGTGGGGCAGGAGAGAGAAGTTGGGCTGCAGAGTGGAATTTTATTGGCAGGTTGTGAACTGGACCATCACATTCGCAGTTGCAGGAGATTATTTCTACAACTCAATAACAACAACACAACAAATAACCCAATTCAAAATGGGCAAAGGGCTTGCACAGATATTTCTCTAAAGAAGATAGACAAATAGCCAATTAGCACAGGAAAAGATGCTCAACATCACTAATTATTAGGAAAAGGCAAACCAAACCACAATAAGACACCATTTCATACCCATCAGGCTGGCTCCTATCAAAACACAAAATGTTGGGGAAGATATGGAGAAATCACTGCTGATGGGAATGCAAAATGGCACAGCTGCTAAAAAACAGGATGGTGGCTTCTCAAGATATTAAGCATAGAATTCTATGTCGCAGCAATTCTGCAGCTAGGTATATACCCCAAAGAATTGAAAGCAGGGACTCAAACAGATATCTGTCCACTAGTGTTCATAGCAGCATTATTCACAAGAGCCAAATATGGAAATAACACAAGTGTCTACCGACCGATGAATGGATGAACCAAATGTGCTGCATGCACACAATGGAGTTTTCTGTTGTTATTGCTGTTAGTGGTGGTGGTGATTTTTTTTTTAAACCCAGGGGCACTTAAGCACTGAGATACATCCCCAACCCTTTTGATTATTTTTTAAGTTTTGAGACGGGGTCTTGCTATGTTGCTTAGGGCCTCACTAAGTTGCTGAGGCTGGCTTTGAACTTGCCATCCTCCTGCCTCAGCTTCCTGAGTTGCTGGGATTATAAGTATGCATCACTATGCCCAGCATAAAATGGAATATTATTCAGCCTTATAAAATGGAGGGAAATTCTGACACATGCTACAACATGAATGAATCTTGAAGACATTATGCTAAGTGAAATAAGCCAGCTGCAGATGATAGACGTTCCATGATCTCACTCTGTGAAGTGTACCTAGTATTGTCAAATTCATAGAGACAGAGAGTAGAATGGTGGCTGCCAGAGACTGGGGAAGGAGGAATAGAGAAGTCTTGTTTCATGGGTATTGAAGGTCAGTTTTGCAAGATGAAAGGAAGTTCTGTGATGAATGGTGGTGACAGTTGCCCAGTCACATAGATGAACTTACTGCCGTTGGTTGAACACGATACTTAAAACTGATTAAGATGGTAAATCTTATCATGTGTATTTTACCAGTTTTAAAAAGGCAATTAATCAAAATAAATTAATAAAAAAGAAAAAAAACCCAAAGGCAGATCTGAGAGGAGGGGAAAAAAGCATAACAAACGTTAGTGAAAATGGATTTTTGTGAATAAGGTTATATTTAAGCAACTTGGATGAGCTTATGATGAAGAATCATTTTAGAACACCCTTGATTGATCTGTTTTTGTTTATCAAAATTTTCATTGATCAACTTTGCTTGGGCACATCTTCATTATTATTCGCATCACTTTCTTTTTCCTTAACCTCTAAATGTTGATGGTTCCTGAAGAACCTCTTTTTGAGGTCCCCTTGTGTGCTGGGGACTCAGGTAGCAGTGTCCACCTCCTGTCTCTATGTCTCATTTTGGTGCATAAACTTTCTGCAAATTACCTTCTGACATCTCTGCCAAGCTGCATCATGAACTGCAGCTGTCTGCTAGACATCCCTCCAGCATCTCAAACTCAGTTTGGATCAAACTGGACTCATCGATTTTCCTTGTTCTGCTATTTCTGGTTTCCAGGGAAGACACAGAGCACTTGGCTTCCAAGTATAAAAACAACACTATGACTCCTCCTTCCCTCTCTCTGTCTTCCAGCTTAGCTCAACTGTCGGGCCCTGTTGCATTTCCTCTCTGTGACCACCACGTCTTGTCATGATGCCCTTGTTTCCCTGCCTGGCTCAGGCTTTGTCCCCTCCTGAGTGGGCTTCTGTGGCTGCCTACTGCTCTCTGAGCCTCATCGCGCCTTGTGGGCTTGCTGCTGTGAACTAGTCAGAGGGAAGCCAAGGAGAGGCCTGTTCTGTTCCCTTTCTTGAAGAATCAGACTCTAGATAGGGCTCAGCCTGAAGGGGAGCAGGGCAAAGCATAAATCAGGAGGTACTGAGTAGCTTCTAGTTGAGCAGAAGCCCAGGGAAGGAAGGGGGTTAAGTGGGAGGTGGGTTATTCTCAAGATGGGGCAAATCCTATGTTTCTAGGGGTTGGGCCCTTCTGGGAGGAGGAACTAAGATAGTAAAAGGAAGGGGGAAATGAGAGAAGTTCCAGGAGAGATGGTTAGGTTACTAGGCTGGGGCCAGGGCTAGAGTGGTGGTGTGGAGCTCAGGACAGGGGACACAAGGGTCCTCAGGTACAAGACCTGCTTTCTGCCTGCCTGGCCAGTGCAAGTAAGGCAGCACTTAAGCTGGGAGATGGGATTCACTGTCTCCCCTAGATCCAGAGTGCTTGGCAGCCCTAGGAATTCCTCTGTTCTGGGTCTTCACTTGTTTGGGCCCCCCTGCCTGGACTGTGCCTCTCCCCTCATGTCTCCAAATCCCACTCATTCTTTTTTTCTTTTTTCTTTTTCTTTCTTTCTTTCTTTCTTTTTTTCCTTTTTCTTTATTTCTTTTTTCTTTTTTTTTTTTTTGTCCCAGGGATTGAACCCAGGAGTGCTTAACCACTGAATCACATCCCCAGTCCTTTTTATATGTTGTTTAGAGACAGAGTCTCACTATGCTGCCTACAGCCTTATTAAGTTGCTGAGGCTGGCTTTGAACTTGTGATCCTCCTGCCTCAGCCTCCCAAGTCACTGAGATTATAGGTGTGCACCACCAAGTCTGGCCCTACTCATTCTTAAAGGCTTAAATCAGATGCCACTTCCTTCTGGAAGTCTTTGCTCATTCTGCAAGCTGTGATATGCTTTCTTGGACATCTTTAACTTTCTTTTCCCTCTTCCCTATTGTACTTCTACTTTCTACCTTGAACTATCTTTACTTATTGCTATTTTACTAGACTGAAAGCTTTTTCTGGGCAAGTTTCACTCAACAATGAGTGGAGTTTCCTTTTCTTGGTTTTATGGAATGAGTTGTTAGTAGCTGTCTTCCTCCACAGGCCTGTTAAGTTCACTATGGTCTTCCCAAGGGTTGCTCACTACATATTTCCAGTCTTCTTCCTCTGGGCACTCCAACCCCAAACATATTTTGGGAGGTCAGATGTGAAGGGAGGTCAATGGATTGTGAAGAAAAGCAACATATGTTACTTTTTTTCCAGAGCACGTATGCCATTTGAGACCATTGCTGTTCTTTCCTCTCCAGCATGGCAACTAGCAGTTTGAGATGTTGGCTTCTTGGTCATCCTGAGTCCCCTGAATAAATACCACAAGTAGGGCCCCACCTGCTTGCTTGCTGACCCATGATGGGCACGTAGGAAGAGAAATAAGCTTTTGCTGTTTTCAGTCACTGAGATTTGAAGGTTGTTATTGCAGCACAACCCAGCACATACTGACAGACACTTTTACCCTGCTGGTATTCAGCTGTAGATATGACCAGTACATCACTGAATCCTGCTGGCTGACCTAATGGAAGGCACGAGCATAGGGGGAGTGGCCTTCTTAGGGAGCCTAGTGCTTCTCTCAGCAGTTCAGTTCCCTGTGGAGCACCAGTAATTGAGATACAGATGTGCAGAAATGGATGTACCTTTCACTCTCCTCTCTAGAGGCTGCCTTCTAAATTAATTAAAAGCTGGGGGTGAGCAGAGAGGCTATCCTATTAAGTTGGAATGTTCTTTTAAAATTTTTCAAGTCTGTAATACTTTTTTCCCACGGCTTTTCCAAATTGTGTTTTATAAGAGTTAGCAGGATTCCTCTCCTGGTGGGGGAAAACATTGTACTTTCCAGATACCAATGTGACCCACTTCCCTGGAGAGGGAGGCTTCGGCATCTGGAGGGGCTGCTCATAGAGCTGAACAGCTGAGGGAACAGCAGAGTCCAGTGTCCCAAATGCTCTGTGAGCCGCAAGCCTGACAAAACACAGGTGGGTTCCAGTCTGGTGTGGAACAGAGCTACTCCTCAGGCAGAGTGAAAAACCAACAAGCCCTCTGTGTCCCCTGATTGAAGGGAAGTGGCTATCTATGTGAAATGAACATTAAAAATAAAAGCTTGTCGGTACCCTGTGTGTGTGCTGCCTGATGAACCTCAGGAACACAGAATGACAAGAGAAATAGGCAAGAGACAGAGATTTAATTGAATAAAAACTCCAGGCTGTGACAGGGGTGGGAAGACACAAAGCTGTAATTAACAACATAATTTTTTAAATGATGATACAATTAATTAACATCCTGGGTAAGCGCAGAGGGGGAAGGGACAGCCCAGAAACACTGCTAAATAAAGAAGGGAACTGTGTGTCTTTTAAACAAACATCTGTGTGCAAATGGCCCTGGTTATCACAATTTCAGCAAAGCCCACAACTACCACCCAAGAGGATTCCCATGCCAGAGAAAGCAGCGGACAAATGAAGCAACTTTGAATGTCAGCAGATTCTGAAACTTGTATTTCAATTTACTCTCATCTGTAAGGGAGGGATAGTGGGCTAGATGCTCATTCATGCTTTAGGTTGAGGACTGGCCTCTCTTAATGACACTGGGTGTGTGTGGGGGCTGGGGGTGTGTGTCCAGGAGCTAAAAGCCTTCCTGGGGTGGGTTCTCATGCCTGTAGGAATTTACCTAGACGGCTGGAGCCATAGTGGTAGCAGTTGGTTGGGGTGTTGTGGGGCATAATATTCTTTCCAGGAAATGATCTGAAACCATTGGAATGTTCACTTGTATGAGAGAGCTACTTGATATAAATCTCTCAGATGAACAATATGATCCCACAATTCATGCTGATCATGTCCCTCTTCCAGAAGGTTAGAATGGGCCATCCTCCCCTGCCTAAGGGTTTACAGATGACAGCTGGACATGCATTTTGAGCTCACTTCTGAGAGGACCCTCTCACACTAATTTCTGGGCTCTTATGACCCAGGAAACTCAACTGTCCCCTTTACAGTTGCAAGACCTGCTGCATCTGCTCAGTGATTGAGTTGGTCATCTCGATGGGGTCAGTCTAGAGTCAAGAAACATAATAAAGTTTGTCACCTGCTTAGAGTCTTGTCATGATCTTGGGTTTTTTTCTCACTCCAAGTGCAGGACTACCTGACTAGAAAGACCTATCGATCACAAGAATTTGGGGAGAAAAGTTATCTTTGCACATTAGTCCTTGGTCTAAGGCTCAATGCAGATTCACCTACATTTACTTTTCTAAGTTGGAAACTTCTTTTGCCATGATATCCTGTTAGCCAATCTGGTCACTTTTAGGGCTAGCAGACACAACCCTAAGTTATATTGGCAGAGAAACCTGATAACTTGGCTTAATATGATGGTTACTTTCTCTAGTTGTTCCTCTTGTGGCATATGACATATATAAGAATAAGACACAAGGTGTGTGAGTAGCTTTTATCTTCTTAACCTTCCATTGTTGAAGGATGGGGTTTGTTCACTGACTTGCTTCTTGCATGTGTGGGATATACTTGCAGCTCTGGAAGTTGGCATTGTGTAGTCACAGCATGAAGTGGAAACCCTCCTCCATGTGCTTCCCAGGACCATACAGACAGAGACTGAGCAAATAAGCGTAGTTATAGGGGTTGGTATAAAGGCCACTATCAACACAACAGGAATGTGTTATTACAATACAGAGTAGTTCAACCTTTTTTTTCCACTGTACTGAATTTGGCCTAAGGTAGAGATCTAAAGGAAAAAACAAAATCGAAACCCCTCACTATCACAAAAACAAACACTGAATTCTTAGTGATTTATAGAATTAAATTCAAGATGAGTACTGTCCCAGAGTCCTTGGGGCTGAAATAGGCTTAGGCTGACTGGATTTCAACCAAGAAACTACTCTTCCCAGAAAGAGGGATTTGAGCTGTGACTTGGATTTTGAAACTTCCCATCCAGAAAAGAACATTCTATCTAGGTTTTCTTTTGATCTCATTTGAAACAGCTGCTTGACACTTCATGAAACTACAAAGCTATGTATAACGCAGAAATAATTCTGGAACATATGTGCCTGTCTTTCTTTACAACCAAGGTTATTTTTGAGAACAAAGATCCTGTTTTCAAACAAATGTGATCATTAACCATGATACATCAGAAAACATATGGCCTGGTTAGTTTTAGCAGAATCATTCCTAAAGAAAGTGACTAAGTTCCCATGAGGAATCAAGACATTTTCAGTTCAGGAGGAAAGCCAATAAGGAAGGCAAGCGAGAAGCCCCTGCACGCCAGCAGAAGTTCACAAACACTTCAAAGGTCCTGTGATTTCAACACGGATCAGGAGTCCGCATCTTGGTTTGTGTCACACCAGCGAAGAACTTCAAAGAGCAATACTTACTCTTGAATTGATTTGCACCATTCCTGCAGGGCACTGACAATGCAGCCGTAGCTCCACGCCACTGCCTCCTTCTGCACGGTGGCAGAGGTTGGTGGAGACACAACATCTTAAAAACTCAATCCACCTCTCCCCAAAAGACCACTACTATTTTACATTGCATTTTCCAGAACCAACTTCTGGGCTCTCCAAACATTTGTTTGTTTGTTTGTTTTATTTTTTTTCTGTTTGTTTTTTTTGTTTTCTTCTTTTCTTGACAGCAGACCCATACAAAGTGAAAACCACGAAAACATCACCTGGGAGACAGAAAAGACTAAGACAGATCTGACCACATGACAAGTGTCTCGGCCTTGACCTACACAGGAGAAGTTAAGATTCTGGAGTGGCAGGCGGCCACTGCCGCACCGCGGCTGCACAACACTGCATTTAGACGGCTGAACACGTGCGACAAGAACATTGCTGAGTCCCGTTTGTGTGGCTCGGCCTCGCAGCTCATGGTGTCGGAGGTGGTTTTGGAGACGGGCACGAGCTCTCGCTGTCGAAGCTGGCAGTGCGGCCCTGCCACTGTGGAGAGGAGAAAAGAGCCAGTTATTGACTGCCAAGGGAATTCATACTTTAACTTCCAAAACTTAAGTGGCCCATGCACTGAATTCACCTTCCCCGGCTTCTCAGTAAGCTTTCTTGAATTTTGCTGTCAGCCATGCAAAAACATAAAGAAAACAGCTCAGAGCTTCTAGTTTGGAATACTTGATTTAAAAACAACAACAACAACAAACTACTGCAGAAGTAACTTCAGCTCTCTTCACAACGTGGAGTGTGTGTGTGTGTATGGGTTTTAATAAGGTGCTACGACTGGACCACTTCTGAGTGCTTCAGCCATTTTTCACACTGAAAATCAGATTATGTTAGCAGCGAAAGAGGCAGTCTGCAGAGTATGGCCTTACTGCCAAGAACCCACGATCATGAATTATTAGCAATTTGTCTGGGAGCTGTTAGTACAGCAAAAGAAAAAAGGAAAAGAAAAGAAAAAACCTTGATATTGCTTTGGTCTTGGGCACTCTTCTTCAGCCTTAATGTGTCCTATGGGCATTCACACCTGGCAGCAGGAGGGGTGAAGAGAGGGGGTCCTTTCCCCCTTTGGGACCCTCCAAACCCTTTCTCCTCCCATCTCCCTGCCTCCCAGATGGCCTCCTCTCAGCCTGGCTCTAATCCTCTGTGGAAGTGGGTGATGCAATGAGGTGTAATGGAGTGAAGGAGGGCTGAGGAAGGGTGGACCTGGGCCTTGGGCCACTTGACCCTTCTTTAGATAGAAAAACCAGTCATAGCTACAGCAATGTCTCCTGGGCATGGAGGGGACCCCATGAATATTCTTGACCTGTCTGGGGGCTGCGTAACTTCAGAGTGAATCAGTATCCCCTGCTCATTCACCCTTTTGTGGGCTGAGGAGACTGAATACTCTCCTAGTGCCTGTGAGACCAGGCTCTAGTGAGGGATGTTAGGTGAGTGGTCAGGATGGTCTTCCGAACCACAAGGGCAGGCCCTCCTGCTTATTGTGAGCTTGGGGGGCTCCACTGTGGAAGAACAGGGCTGAGTGGAAGCTGCAACCATGCTTTTGGGGACCTCTGGGGATGGCTGGAGGAGGATACAGTTCCCTACTCAACATGGCTATTTCTAGACAGAGCTGAGTCACATAAGGAAGACTAAGTGGGAAACTCACAAAGCTGAGGGAGACCAGACCTGAGGAACTACCTCCAAGAGCCCAGTCCTAAGGACAGCCTCCATCGTTATTCTCTGGGCTCTGTTCGTCATGGGTTCCTTTGTGCTCCCTTTGCAGGCCAACCTGTAGGCCTTTACAACTAACCAAGCACTGAACAATCAGGCATCCATGGCCACCATTACGTGACCGAGACCTGAGCAATCTCAGTACGTCCAAACTGGATACAGGCTTGGGAGATCTTCCATTCTAACACTTTTGTTCTTGCAAATAAGAGAACAAAGACACAGAGAAGTCAAGAGGTTGTCAGTTACAGCAGAGTCTGGACCTAAAGCCAGGTCTCCTGACTCCCAACTCAGTGCTCTTTCCACTTCATCCTGCACGTGGCCATACTAGGGGAAGGAGGAGACATAAAATGTAATAAGAAACCTAACCTCCTTGGGTCCACACCAGGTACTTACTCCTAACTCCAGGTGGCAGTCTCTCTGCTTTGCAGCATCCACGTGAATGAAATCACAATCGAGGGTTTCCCTGGTGAAATATTTTAGATAAATAAATGCCTGGTTGTTGAGCCCACTGTGACTACTGACTCAAGTGTTTCTTTACCAGAAAGTGACATAAGACGGTTACTAATGCTTTCATTTAGCAGATCTTCATTTTCGGAGTTGGATTTTTTTTTCTTTTTTTCGGTTACAACCTTTAATGTTAGTGAAAGGTACGCTGTAGTTACTGGCTTCTCCCCTGGGTGAGCATGCTACTTAAACAATCTGATGGATAGGCCAGGTCAGAGGAGAAAACATGAAATAGCTACACAGAGTACCTTTTTTCCCTTATATAATAGCCCGAAGAATAGTCACACAGAGCATAATTGTTTATCCAGAACGAACCAAGAAGGAACACTGGCTCCCCTGCTAGTCCCTGATTTTTCCTATGAAGATAAACAAAGGGAGGAGATGGGGTTCATGGGCAATGGAAAGGTGAACGATTCCACCACGCTTATCAAGATGGCTCTGAAATAGCAGCTAACCTGTCCCCTGCAGGCAGGAAACTTATTGTTCCAGGGAGCATCTCTTGTTCTGAAAAGGATCACGTTCCAACAGAGATTTAAAATCTCTGGCAGATGATCTGAAGTTGGCCTTCCTAATAAAACACCTTGGAGAGAGTCACTGGTCAACCAGCCCCTGTGGGTGGTCACAACACAAAAACGGCTGGCAGGGGTGCCGGGAGGGGAGGGGCTGGTGCTGCAGCTGGGGACAGGCACTCATTATGGCTTAATGAATTTTTATTCACGAGAGATTCCAGCAGGGAAAAATACCTTTTCAGTTCATTTGTTTCCCTCAACCTTATTTTAAGCACCAAACCAGTGAGAAAGTGTGGTGCCCTCTTTTCTCATTAATGATAAAAGAAATGATCACAACACTTGAGACTTTGCTAAGAAAGGTGCAAGATAAATTCGGAGAGCTTACAGATATGATGCCATTTATCTTCCTGAGAGCTGGAGAAGATTTCTTAATGGATGATACAAATAGGAGATCTAAGTTTCAGGAACAAGGCTCTTGCTCAATGGCCAGAACAGAACCAGAAAGAAGGCAGGGTGGGAGCTCTTGGATGACTGAGAAGATGTATGTTCAAGCTCAAAGCATCATGTGAACACCGAGTGTTTACTTCACATCAGCCTGGCGGGGTTTAGATGCATTTTTATAAAGATACTTAAAACCGTGGGTGCTAAAAGTATCAGTGAAAATTCTATACAAATAGATACTGTTGATATCCTAGTTGCCGAGATGAGTTTCATTTTTAGCTTCATTTAGAGAAATGATCTGCTGAGCAGAAAATGGTAGGATAGCACTGGGGGAGGGGCAGCCTCGGGCGTGCAGCGTGTGAGGTCAAGAAAAAAGTAAACCCGAAGGATCTGAATCAATTTATTCTCTTTTCGTTTTCCATATACTGTTACTTTCCTTTTACTGTCTCATCAAATATTCATTTTCAAGGGCTTGATTCTACTTTATCTTCCTTTCTTTTGTAGTCTGGACTAGTGAGTCAGAGTTCTCAAAGAAACAGGATTTGGAATCAATTATTTGACTTAATTAGGTTGTACTCATTGTCATTCTGGAGCCCAGTCCTGGCACCTCTGTGGTACCCTGCATCCCTGCTCCAGCTGCTGTTCTGACTAGTTACTTCCTTTGCCAAGGGTAGACCCCCCTGGTAACCGCTATGGGTTACGGTTATCACAGAGTGGAAGCTAGAAAATCAGTCACAGTGCAACAGGTGGGCTCCTGGGCCCAGTTGTTACTTAGGGTCATAGTTTCCCTGAAAAGCAAAGATGGAGGGCCTACCCCTCATTTACCAACCAGGAAACCAAAGGCTAAAGTGGGGAAGTGGGTTGCCTAAGGCTCCACAGCCCACCAGAGGCTTCTTAGCTGCATTCCATGCACTGCCCCTAAGCAAATCTAAACAGCGTAGTACACTTATTCCATTCTTAAATATTTCCACAAGATGGGGTGGGGGTTGTCATGGCCATTTCCTGGGTTGAATCCACACTGCCTTTAGTGAGGGCCTAGATTGTCTCCAGGTTGTCTAGCTTTCTGTCCAGTAGCGCCACCTGTGGCTGGTGGTGAGTACCTCGCCAACACTGCAGGGAGGCCCTCCTGGAAGGAAGGGGAGGGCTACCCTGGGTAGCTGCAGAGCAAAGGGACTGGCCTCATTAAATCTCCAGCTGTGGGAAAATCAAGGCAACCCTGAGACAGAAACACAAGGCCTCAACTGACAGGAGCTTTGGTCTGTCTGTGCCTGAGTCCTTGATGTTGCCTTGAAGGCCACAGGTCAGGAGCTTCACAAAGTGCAGGCCTACTTGGAGAGGTAAGCTAAAGGGCCTGGCTCCTAGGAAGCTACCATCTCCCACGGTTTCCACGTGCCCAGACCCCTCAGTCTCAGTCTCTCCTGGAATACTTCATGCTGCTGAAAAGCGGGTGGAAACAACTGGTCCACCCTGAGAAGGAAAGGGAGTCAGCAGGTCCCCCAGGCTTGCCATCCCTACCTCTTCTATATCAGAGTAGTGGGAGGGGATGACTCTGTTTTTAAGGTGACTTTGCTTTTAAATTGAGGGATCATATGATGGAAGGGATAAAGCTTTATTTTTGTATTAGATTTTCCAATTTTATACAGCTTTCTGGACTTAGTAGGGTTGAAGCCTGTTAAGATGAGGGAATGAACACCCAGCTTTCTTGGATGCACTGGAGTATGAAATATTGAAAATGAGTTTTAAGACTTGCCTGGTCACCCCCACATGCCAAGCCATTTCATGATAGATCACAGGATCTTAAATTGGTGGGGTTTGTAAATATTACTCAAAGGGGCATTTTCTTTGTAGTTGAGACAGAATGGTAGGCTACAGATTATACAGCAAGTTAGGAGGGGCCAAGATGGAAGCCCATGTCCCAGTACTCCCAACCCAGTGCTCTGTTAGAATCCAGCTTCAGCCAGAAAGTGTGACACCTTGAGGCCATACTCCCACCCCAGTGATGGTGAGAACCAACCTTCACAAGAGGAGGAAGCTACTCTACGGCCACCTCTCCAACCAGGCTGTGAAAACTGCCAAGCGACTGCCTGGCTTGAGCCTCAGGGAACTCACTGTTCCCACAGAGGTAGGATTTCTCGCCAAGTTCTGATCTCACCCCCTTGGGGCTTTCTCCTAAAGGACTATCTTGGCCCACCAGCTTTGTGAAGGCTTTTTAGGCCTGGCGCAGTGGCCTGCTGGGAAGTCTTCTTCAAAGTTTTTATTTTCCATTAAGAACTCACTGTTGCTTTCAAATGCCCGACACTGGGGCTGTTTGCCAGGCATCCTCCTCCTTCTTTTCCTGTCTGTCTGTTACACATTGGGTGAGAAGCATGTGCCGGGGCCCCAGGCCCCCGTCCCACCAAAGGCTGAGGGATGCACAGCAGCCAACTGTCATTCTCCAGCCCACACTGCCATGCAACAAACATGCCAGGGGCCGGGCGACCTCACCCACCTCTTTGAAGGATTTCTTTACTTCCACCAAGGAGTGCCAGTGTGCAATGGGCTTCCGTGGGTATGCCAGCATCTCGTTCCAGTGGTCCCTGCCCAGGCCTTCAGCACTGATCCCCACACGACAGACTCCTATGATCTCATTGTGACCCACTCTGAGGGAGAAGCATAGGTCCCAACATCAGCTATAAGACATGCTCTCAGAAAGGGAGGTCCTGGAGGGGTGGGACTCTGCCCAGTGCGTCTAATGCTGAAACATGAGCCCTGAATGCTTGGCAGGGCCTCAGATATCAGCATCTGTGAGGCTTTGCCTGGCCTCCTTAGATGAGGGTTGGTCACAGAGAGATGAACAAAAGGTTATAAACTTGTTTGGAATCTCAGGACATAGTTGCAGGTGGCCAGACTCTGGAAACTTGGAGAGTTTGTCTCTTTCCTTATTTGACTTAACCAGCACACTATACTCTCTCTGGAGACGTCTTGGAAATAAATCAACCTGCTCTGAGCATCATTTCTCCATGTCCCCAGCGGCTGGGGTGTGATTTATTCACTCAGGAAGAATGTGAATCATCACTCAAGTATGTTCATCAAGCACCTACTATGCCTGAGAACTTGAGCTAAAAATCCAGGACAGAGGGCTTATTGCATGGTTTCTGTCTCCAGCTAAAGTGACATCTGAGAAGGGGTCATGGGGGCTGGAGTAGTTGGAAAACGTTTTTGAGCCAGTCTTGATGGGCAAGCAGGAGAAAAAAGAGAGAAGAAATACATTCAAGGAAGGGGAGATCAGGTTGGATGGATATGCTAGGTCAAGATTATGGACAATCTTCAGAGTCCAGGAGAAGAGTCTGGACAATGGGAGCCACTGATGATTCTTGAGAAGTGCAGGACCAGGAAGAAAGTGTAAAGGAAGCTGTGTCTTTAGTCTGTTTGTGGGATTGGGGAAGGGAGTGAAGAGGCTGAACAGCCATCCTAGAGTGAGAGTGGTAGCAGTCACAGAAATGGAGAGGATAGAAAGGTATTTTAAGGGACACATGGTAGATAGGACTCAGTGCCAGATGGACCAATAAGGATAGTGAATTCAGGGGAAGCTGACTGAATTGCTTCACCCATGGAAATAGGCCAGCTGGGGAAGGAAGCTGGAGCCTTTTGCTAAGGGGGAGTCCATGCTCTTCCTCAAACGCCTGTGCTCTTCTTAGGTGGAGCCAGAGTTGAAGCCAATAGGGCATCTGAGACCTGAACCACAGGCCCAGGGTCAAGGAGCCCTATGTTGCATTGGAGTGGAGAAAAGGGACAGGAAATCAAGTCCCTCCAGGACTCAGACCTACCGATCATAATCCATCACTGAGATGAGCAGACTGACTTGATCCATGTTTTCCGGGGGAATGTCAAAGATGATGGCCTCATTGTAGACAGGATTGAGAGTGTTCTTCTTTATGGTTGTTTTCTTCTTCTTCAGCCTCCGCCCATCACAAAGCAGGGACACTTTGACATAGGGATCTGTGCCAATGGGGGCAGCGCAAAAGGAAGGGAACGCGTTCAACAGATGTCCTCAAACATCATTTGCAGCAGAAGGACTGAAGCCCTAGACCTACAGCTGCTCATCAGATGGTAACAGTGGGTTGTTAAAATAATTAAACCACCTTGTCTTTATGTAGCACACCTGTCTCTGAAGAGACTCTGTGCTTAATAAACAGAATCTTTAGCTACCTTGGTCTTCTTGGGAGACTGCCTAATGGACTTTTACTAATAGGGAAGCTAGCCTCGATTCAGGCAGGACACTTGCCCGGATGTGCAGTTCCCAGCCCTGAATCTCAGTCGCACAATGGCTGGCTGGCTCAAAATGGCGTTGAAGCTAACAGAGGCACTGTTTTTTTCACCTTTATGGAGTCCTTTTTTCTTTTCAACATTGTTAACCAAAGGATAAAGAGGGTAAAAATAGAACTCAAAGATGTCCAAGAAAGAGCCACGTGTCAGAGTGAAATGAACAGCAACAATCACAATGCTGTTCACGTCCTTCCCACCTGACAACATGATTTTGGGTCCCAGTGTCCCAATAATCTCATTGCCAGTTGGCATCAAGAAGGAGGAAGTGGCCCTGCTCTCTGCTTCCCTGGAAGCCATTTCCTGCCAACTTCTGAACAGTGGAGGAGGAGGGAGCTGTGGCCAGGGGAGGGAGTGAGGTGGTCTCCTGAGACTCAGAGCAGCTGGTTGACATTTCATTTCTCAGTGGGATCTTGGATGCTCTCCATCTTGCAAAGAGATGTCTTTTTATTAAACTTCCATGTGCTGCCTGATCTTGTCTCTTCCTTGGTTTTCTGAATAGGTATTTCATGGTCATCATTCTACCCTGAAATTTTCTACTCATCCAAAAGAAGTGACACCAATTGTATCTCACAGCACAGGTGTCTTGGTCACCATCATAATTAGTATTTATGCTGCATGGCTCAAGAAACAGGAGGGTGACTCACAGGTAATAATAGCTCTTGAGATGCTGATGTGCCAAGACACCTTATTGCCCAGAAGCCAGAGCTCATGTGAATCTGTCAGGAGATGCTGGTCAAGGCAGCCGCTCCCTGGCTCTGTGATTCAGAGAGGTACGGTTCTCTCTCCTGGGCAGTCAAGCCCCACTTGGCCCTCATGCTCTCTGGCTTCATTCTGGGGCAGATGAGGTGCAACCTGTGGTGGAAACTACAGAAACTGCAGCACCCGACCAGAAGCTCTGAGGCTTAACGGTATTTCTGTAGACATGTAAATAAGCTGCTGACTAACCAGTGTGACAGTGGCAGCTGTGCCTTAACCATGGGGACACTTAAGTTTATGGAGGAACTGGGGAGACCATGAGGAATTTAATCAACCTGCTGTCTCTGAGTACACATTTGAAATCCCTCTCAGAGGGATTTTCAATAAACAGGAAGGAGAGGAAGGAACCCGTAGGAGACAGCAGTCTGGTTCACCAGCTCCATTCTCTATGGACAGGCCCCAGGACTCTGCTCAGGTCCACGCAGACAGGTGAGAGGAGCTGGCCCCGAGACCTGTCGTTTACACTCAACTTCTTTAGCAAGCACAGGGCTTTAGAAAGTGTCTTTAGGGGTGAGTTTGCCCAAGCGCTACCCCTTTCCTCTACTCTGTTTTCATACACTCCCACTCAGAGTAATGTTCAGTCATGAGGCTTAGAAAGCTATAGGCAGAGCCACTTGTCCCATGGGCCTCTGGGTCAATGCCTCGGCAGCCCTCCCAACTCTGCTCATCCCTACAAGGCATATCCAGTTTATAAAATTCAGTGGACATATTTCCCTCGCAGGAACCAACACTCTCACCAGCATTCACAAAAGCTAAACAGAGATGACTCTTCCCTAAGGTTCTTGGGGGCAAAAGTTTATGATGCTTGGTAGAATGCTGGCCCCTGATGATATGTCAGGCCTGTTCCTCTCTGATGCTCTGTGCCGCTGATTGAGGGCACACAAAGACCAGCAGTGTGTTCAACGTCATTGTCCCGGGAGCCAGCAGAATTCAGCATCTGGAGTGTACTGGGCACTGTGCTAAGAGATGTATGCATATCAGGTCATTTAAACTTCACATCGACCCTATGAAATATTTGTTATCAAATCTCCATTTCATCAATAGGAAAAGTGAGGCTTAGAGAGATTACGGAACTTGCCTCAAAATTGAAGCCAGGTCTGATTTCAAAGCTGACATTTTTGATCCCTAGATTCTGAGCAGCACCGACCAGATGTGGCACAGATGAGAGGGTTTACTCTCTTCCCTGCCGCTTTGTAGCATACTGGTCCTTATCATTATTTTGTACAATTTTAATTGCCATGGTTCTAGCAGATGGGTTTAGAGAATTGATTCAGGGATTTTAAATCAAGAAAAGCAGGAAGATCCTTGGTTTGAGAGGTCAATGACTGTATGTCTGGAACAGGCAATTAATAAACTCCACTTACTCCCCAGATCAGTCCAACATCAAACTGGTCAGGGCTGAAGGCACCCTCAAAGTCATCCCTGAAAATAGGAGATCGAGTCTGAGAGGCCCCTGGCAGTCAAACATGCACGTGTCACCCTCGGGTCAGGGTCCTCATGCTATACACAAACGAATTCGTTCATTCATTCACTAATCTGAATTTAATGAATGCTTATTATGTTCCATTGCTCCACAAACTTGCTAACGTCAGTGAACAAAATGCACAGACATCTCTGATGCAAAGAGAACCCCTACATTTTCAGAATCCAGCTAGATTTAATACCAGATTCCAAAACCCAGTAGAGAAGAGAGGTAATTGTGAGAGGAGAGTTAGAACTTGGCATAAAAATACCTCCCATCTCAAACTCTCTGATCTGGAACAGTCTTTGTGATTACCTATGGCTTCACCATGAGCCTGCTCTCTCTCTCTCTCTCCCTCTCTCTTTCTCTCCCTCTCTCTAGCACATCACTTTAATTATACCAGAGAAGATAGTGTGGGGACCAGGACAGCAAAATCCTATTTCCCTCAGCAGCCCTGAGTGTCCTTAGTGACTTTCTGTCCCAAGAACACACTTATTTTGGTATTAAAATGAAATCTATGCCTGCTGTATTTTGAGGGAAGCTGACTTACTGCTGCCTGAGAGCTTTTTGCATGTCAGCAGAGGTTCCTTAAGCTCTTCCTATGTCCTGATGTGCATCAGCAACTTCAGTGGATGGAAGAAGTTGCAGGATGGGGCCTCCTTGGGGGGCTTTTGGCAAGGTGAAGGGTACCATAGAGACAGTCAGAGGCGGGAGCAGAGGCTCCCAGAGCTTCCAAGGTGCAGCAAATAAACCGGGTGCAGTGGCACATGCTCCTAATCCCAGGTACTCGGGGAGGCTGAGGCAAGAGGATCATGAATTCAAGGCCAGCCTCAGCAACTTAGAGAGACCCTGTCTCAAAATAAAAAATAAAAAGGGCTGGGGATGCAGCTCAGTGGTAGAAAGCCACTGGGTTCGATTGCCAGTGTGAGAGATGGAAGGGAAGGTATAGTAAATAAATGCAGGTCATACTGAATTCCTCTTTCCTGACCACTCTTTCCTGAAACCTGTTTCTAAGGCCTCATACCTTATCTTCTTCTACCTTCACGAGGTTGCACTTTGTCCCAGGTATTTTCAGCGGGATCTCCTCTGTATGGCAACTGTGATTATACTAGGGAGCCTTTCAGGGAATAAGTAATTAATGAATACGAAGGGAAGCTTTCCAGTATATTCCTAGCCAAGTTCCAAGTTGTCTCCTTAGTGGTTTTATACTGGAAATGGGAGTCATCAGAAGGCCCCTTGCAGGAGGGTCTAGGGAAACAAATTGAGTCTTTCCCCCATTTGCTGTCCTAAAGGTCCAGAATGTTCTACAAGCCATTGAGCTGTTGTTCGGGAGGCCTTGTCTCTCTTACTCCTAGGGGGCAATTTGAACTGATGGGGAAGGAGGCTCCTAGGCCTCAAGCTGCTCCTTCATTATCTCCAAATTCAAATACCTTCTACAATCACTTGTAGAACCAATTCTACACTTGTAAAATCATAGAGGATCAGATCGTGTCCAGCCTGCAGGTCTTGCAGCTGTCCCAAACACGCTTCTCCTGGGTTACCGGAATTGTCCTGTATTTCTGTTCTGCTGCAGCTCAGCTCTCTTGGTGCTGAGGCTGAGGCTGGGAGCCCTGAAGGAAAAACTCAAATAAAAATGCACTTTGCTTTTCAGTGGATTTGCTCCTTTGACTCAGTATACAGGGCTGCTGCCCTAGGCCTGCGAGGACCTGCAAACATTTACACAAACTCAACATAACCCTGCTGGAAGTCCTGGAGCCTCATAGAAACTGCAAAGATTGTCTTTAGTTTTTTTGTCTCCTATATATTTCCTTCCGATTCTCTCTCCTTCCTCTAAGAGAAAAAGTGACAGTAATAGCTCATCTCTATGGAGTGCTTAGGATATGTCAGGCTCAAGGCTAAACACTGACATGGATTAACTCCTTTATTCCAAATGCAACCACTTTTCAGATTAGGAAACTGCTATAATTTGGATCTTGAATGCCCCCCAAAGGTCAATTTGTTGAAGCCTTGGTCCTTGGCCCATAGCACTAATAGGAGGTAGTGGAGACCTTGAGGAGATGGCACCTGGTAGAGGGAAGTCAGGTCATTGGGGAACATGCCCTTGAAGGGGATATTAAGACCCTGGTCCCTCTTCTTCCTTTGTCTTTGCTTCCTGGTCACCAGGAGGTAAACAGGCCTCTGCCATGTGTTCTCACTATGATGTACTATGCTGCCACAAACCAAAGCAGCAGGGTCCTGAGGAAATAGATTAAAACCTCTGGAACCATGAGCCAAAATAAATCTTGCTTCTATTTTTTTTTTTTTTTTTTTCAATGCTAAGGATTGAACCCAAGACCTGGCACATGTTAGGCAAATGCTCTACCACTAGGCTATACCCCTAGATCCCCCTTCCCTCCTTTAAGTTGATTATCTCAGACATTTTGTCACAGTGGGGGAAAACTGACTAACAAAGAAACCATAGCCTTTACACAGAAAGGAATTGAAAGAAGTGGACTTTGAATGCAGGCAGTTTGCCTCCTGAGCTGGTGCTCCTATTCTAAGAATACCAGCAGTTCTGGCCCTTTCCTTCCTGAACACTCAACCAAATCCTAATGCCTGGGTTTGGAGAGGTTGCATGCTAGGCCACATGGGTAAGAGAGGTACCTGAATAGCCTGTGATGTCCATCGCCTTGAGGTTGCGACATTTGATCACGGTGAGGGTTAGCCTGCCTGCCGTGGGCAGGTAGCAGAGGGAGAACATGATCTCTCCCAAGTCCACGCTTTCCTGCGAAGAAGCAGACGAGAAGCAGGTGAGGGGCACACAGGCCATGAGCTTCCTCCCTGTGCAGGGGTTATGGGGCACTCTGGGCCCCAGGAGAAAACTCCTGGCATCATAGTGCCATGTGCTTAAGACCCAAGGGACTGGCCTCCATGCTAGGAGTAACTGGGTAAAAAAAGCAATAACAATATTGCTCTTTCAGTAGAAATTGCCCCCTTCAATATTCTTTCTCACTTCTTTTTAAATTTTGAGACAGGATCTTCCTAAATTGTTGAGGCTGACCTCAAATTTGCTATTCTCCTGTTTTAGTCTCCTGATTAGCTGGGGTGAGAGGCATGAGCCATCATGGCCAGCTTCTCTCTGGCTTTGGATCAGATTCTGATCCTAGTCCTTGCCATTCTGTTTTGGTTTGACTTGCCTGTGGGCACCCCTTGACTGCAGCCCCACTGGATGGTCCATTCTAGTTCTCCAGTTCACCCTTCCCATCTCTGATCCCCTTGACTTCATGCCCATCCATGATGCAGTGGTTGTGGCAGTGTCCTGGATGGGATACAAGCTCTAGCCATCAGGGGGCCCTTCTCCTAGCAGATCTGCAAGTCTTTTCTGCCTCTGCTCCTCAGCTCAGTCATTCTCTGTCAATCCCTTTGCTTTTGGCATCTTCCCCAACTCTCCTGAAACCCACCCAGCACTCTAACTTCAAATCTTTGTGTGGACATGAAAGGAACTGATAACCCTGTTTGGGACTTGCTGCCAACCAAGGAGATGTACACTTGCCATCCCTGGCTTGACCCCAGGCCTTAGATCTGTTTTGTCCTTTTTCCTTAAATGTGATCATCCTTCAAAAATAAACCCAGCAAGGAACACACGCTCTGCTGTTTCTCCTGCCTCCAGAATCATCATGGCTGGGGATCCCTGGAGTTTCTGAGAAAACAGAACTTCCCTCCCTAGAAGTTTTAACATCTTCCTAGAAAGATGGCAAGCATGTCCATCTGTTGTATTAGGTAGCACTCTGACAGACGGCTTCCTCTTCCTGTTCCTCACTTATTGAAATGGGGTGGAGTTGGCTTGGAACTGCAAGATGCAGAGATGCTTCCTTCCATAGGGCTCCCAGAGCTAGGTTTGAAGAGGAGGAGCTCAGGGTTTGGGGAGCCCTGATTTCAGCTGGGGCTGGGGCCCTCTGTGTTCATTGATACATTCATTCAACAGTATTTATTAAGCCCCTGCTATGTGGTGGGTAGTCATCTGGGTTCTGGGAATACAGGAGAGAACTAAAGAGACAAAAATCTCTGCCCTCATGGAGTGTGATTTTATTAGGGCCAAGGACAATTTTAAAAAGTGTATAAATAAGTTAGATAATCAAAAGTATCAAGGAGAAAAATGTAAGGCAGAGAGGAAAATATGAAATGACCACAGGGGAGGCTAGAGTTCTTGAATCTTTAGCCAGGGAAGGCCTCCCTGAGGAAGTGACTTCTGAGCAGGTAAGAAGTTGAGGGGTTTTGTCCCTTCCCCTCACAAAGAACCACCTTCTGCTGGAGACTGTTGGGCGTTCCCACCAGCCTGGACAATTAGCCAAGGCTCCCCCTACCCAACCCCTCCGGTGCATGTGATCCCAAAGCTCTCCTCTAGATGGCGCTGGCACCCACCCTTCCCTAACCCAACACTTGTCTTTTTGTCCACCTATCCTTGCCCCCAATCAAATTCCAGGCATAGTGACAGAAGGTGCCCCCAGTTCCCCAGGAGGAGGGTCAGACTGGAGCCAGAGCAGGATACCCTGCAGGATACCCTGTAGGTACCCTGTAGAGCCAGCCACCTGTTCCAGCACACATGACCCCCTGGCCTCCACAGAGCCAGTGATCCAAGACCAGCACCTAGGGAGCTTGTCCATGAATCCTTTTCCACCTTGGGATTCACAGCAGTTCTGTGAGGCAGGATCGTTGTATTACTCCTGCATTTACTCAGGTTGAAAGCCTTGCCTGGCTAGCTGAGCCCCATCTCTTGGGAAAGTGCTCCTCACCTTCCACCATGAGCAGAGGTCCTGACAGCTCACTAGGGTGCATCTCAAGGTAACCCTGGCTCCTCTGTCCCTTAGACCATGCTGCATTCTTCCATGTTTGTTGGATGGTCCAAACATTCCATGTTTGTTGGATGGTCCATTCCTATTTGCCAAGTGCCAGAGGCGTGGTGCTTTGTGGAGAGTGCAAACCCTGCTGCTGTTAACTTGCATAGTCTAGGTGTAACTTACATAGCCAGCTGTAGCCAGTTCAAGGAAGGTGCTAGGATCTCATATTCCTCAGGTGTGGCTCCTGTCTCCCTAGTCCCTTTGTTAATGGAGAGAAACACAGAACAGTGCCCTGGTGTTGTGGGAGTGTGGTCAAATCTCCTGTGACAGGGATGACCAGTGGTACATCTGACTGAATGGTCCATCTCTGACAGAGGAACCAAGGTACAAGGAGAAGCCCAACTCCCTTTATTTCCCTTTGAAGCCTGACCAAAGTTACAGAAACCCTTTCAGACTCGCTAAGCAGGTAATGGACTGCCCACTGAGCACATGCCAGGCACTCTGCCAAGTCCTTTGCTAAATTCTCTCTGTGAGTCTTAGCATAGTCCTACGAGGCAGGTGCCCTTATTATCCCCATTGCACGTGGGAAAGAATGAATATTTCGTGAAGTTAAGGAACTCACCCAAGGTTGCATGACCAGCGAGTGCTCTGGTGCCAAACTTTCATGTGTCAATGCCACTGCTCACACATCCTCAGTGCCCCTCTTATTTGGTTTCTGAATCAAGGCTCATCTTAGCCCATATTTGGGGCTCTCAACAATTGGGTTCTGTCTTACCTCCTCACCTGATTCTTTCTCTCCTCCTCTGTGCCAGCTCTCTACCCCACATGGCTGGTATATCTTTGGTTCCTTTTTTGGGGGGGGCAGGTACCAGGGATTGAACTCAAGAGCTCTTGACCATTGAGACACATCCCCAGCCCTATTTTGTGTTTTATTTAGAGACAGGGTCTCACTGAGTTGCTTCGTGCCTTGCTGTTGCTAAGGCTGTCTTTGAACTCATGATCCTCCTTACTCAGCCTCCTGAGCTGCTGGGATTACAGGTGTTCACCACCATGCCTGGCTCTTTCATCACTTCTGCCAGAATGCCTCTCTCTCTCCTCTTCGTTTGGACAATCCTATACCTGCTATAGAACCCAGGATTGTGTACCCCCAGGGACCCTGCCTCTGGGTCCAGCCTGCTGTGAGCATCACCCCCACATCTTGCAGTGTTTTCTGCCCCTCAAGAGCTCACAGGAGCCACCAAGTCCCCGTTTGCCCTGCATCTGTGCCCTCCCCTAGCATATGGTGACAAGAGGCCTTTTTTGGGACAAAGTCTTTGCCTTACTTGAACTTTTGCTTCAGAGGAACCCAACAGCACACAAGAGGAGCTACATAAATGCCTGCAGGAAGGGATTATTCCATTTCAGCCAAAAGAAACCTGGCAAGAATAGTTCTCCATATCAGTGTTATGATCAGGTTAGGGCCCTGGGAAGAATTCTGGAAGCTGCTATAGCCCCTCTGAGAGGGAGTAAACACAGGCTGCTGTCACCACATCCCCACCACTGCCATCCTACAGAGGCGAAGTTGTACTTTCACAGCCTGTCCCTGTTGGGGAGTCTGAGTTGGTTTCTTTGTGAACTTGGGAAAACATCAGGGCTCCCTCAGGGTAAATGGAATTTCCCTGGGCTCCAGAAACTGCTCTGGAGGGTGGCTCCCTCCAGGGGCTCTGGCCTACAGGACACCCTTTCTGCAGGACTGCCCTTCCTCATAGGACATGGCAGCTGGGGACATGAGGGCACTGAGTCTGCAGTGCACTGTGGAGCCCCCACTCCAGACCCTGCACCCAACAGTGACTTCCTCCCTCCATCTATGGGCCCCCACAAGCAAAGGGACAGACCCAGGATCCTACTACAACATGGTTGCAGAGAGGAAATGGGACCAGGGCGCCTGAAGCTTCTGCTAAGAGTGATCCGGCCTCATCAGGCCTGAGGGCAAGTTGGCTGCTCTCAGCTCAGTAGATTGAAGGGGTATTGTTCCCTTGAACAAGCAGGCAGCAGAGGACTGGGTTATTTGATAAGGGAAAATAAATAGGCTAATTTTGAGTAAACAGAGAGATGGCAGTTAAGCAAACAGAGGCAGTCGGCATCTCCTGGTGGCCACGCTCCTTCTCTGGGAAGCTGAGCCCAGCTCAGCCCCACGGCTGCCCTCCCCTGGCCCTCTTTCTGCCCCTCCTGTCTCAGGGGGTTTCAGCCCTAGATTCCACATACCTTACCAGACTTTAATCCTCATTAGAAATTTTTGAGATTTTGGACTTTAATAAAACCAGAGGTGACCAGGGGCTGCAGAACAGCCAACACCTTATTGCTTTCATCTCTATCTGCTGTCAGAGAGGCTGCCTTAGGACCCCGACTGGTAATGAGCTCCCTGGTGCAGGAGAGGTCACTGTAGTCCAGAGAGCTGCAGAAACCAGCGGGCTCTCCTAACTCCTCACAAAAAGGCTGAGAGGCGGGATCTGAGCTCAGTAGCAAGGGGCTAGGTGTCTTGGCTAGTGCTTGGAGTGGGTGGGTCTGCTGCCAGGGGAGGGAAAGCCAGGAGAAATCTGTCCTCAAGGTAACCTGTCTGCCTGTCATCACTGCCCATAATAGTGGCCAGCTCCCTAGCAGTGCCAAGGGTGCCTGAGCAGGGAGATTCTGAAGGTCCCCTTACTGCAGCGCTGTTCTCGATGGCACCACAGCAGCCCACCCGCACAGCTGTTACAGATTTTTCTCCTGGAAGCACTCATATAGCCCGAGGCATAAGGGGAAAAAACCCATGTAGACTGGCTGTCCAGGAAAAGCAGTGAGCCAAGGGACCTTGACTTTTAGTTTCTCCTCCACTAATTAGCCATGAGACCTTGACCAAGTCATTTCACATCTTTGAGCTTTAATATATAAAATGAAGGGATTGTACTAAATGATTTTCTGGTAACCATGAGGACTGGAAAATCCATCATTAATCATAATCAACTGAGACAACCCAGGGGTGCTTCACTGGTGTCCACGTCCCACCACAAGGAATCTAGCAATTTCATTTTGACATCCAAATGCTCTTGTTCCTTCAGTCCCCGGATGCTGTTCTCCAGGGCCAGCCATGCTTCCTAAACAGGCAATGAGTGGCATCGATTCCTCCAAGTCCACCTTGAGGATCCAGGCTGAGTAAAGCAAGAACAATGCTTCCCCGTCTCTTAGAGAACACTTCTAGTCTCTTAACCATTAAGCAATTCCAGCAGAGGAGCACCCACTGCACTTTCAGGAAAGTCACAGGAGACCTAAAAATGATCTTGGAAGCACTGGGCAGGAAGTGCTGTTAAGTTACTCTGGGGTGGGGGGCCTGGAAGAGACATGGGTGGAAGCCAATTTGGCTCTGATAGGCACAGAAACATCCAGCGTGCAACCCCTCTGTGTAGGCTCTGGTCTCAGTGATGGGGGTACAGAGATGATTCAGCACAGAGGCCAGACACTCAGGGCCAGGAATTAGCTCCCACAGCAATGGCCTCCTCTGCATAAGATGCAACCATACCTTTTACATGAATTTGAGGGTTATAAGATGGATGTTTGTGTTCCTCATCAGAGCTTTCTGAGGGTGGAGATGGGGTCCTGTTCTATTTGTCACTTTAATTCTCAGGTCTAACTCAACACCCAATGCATGGGAAGTGATGGGTGGATATGGATTTGGGGTCAGGCCTGGGTCCAATTTCCAGCTGTGCTCCTATAAGCTGGCTGACTTACTGAACCTTTCATTGTCTTGGTTTCCTGACCTGCAAAATGGGAATATTCTAGAACCTACCTCTTAGGATTGTTGCAAAGATTAAATAATTTGTGCAAAGTGTGTGGCACAAGTAAGTGCTGAGAGTGTATTAGCTGCTGTTATTATTACTGTTATAAAGAACTTGTGGTCATGGGGTAAGGCAGGGGAGAGAAAGGCATATAAGTAAGTTCTACTGTTTGGTTTGATCGGTATGATAATAGAGGCATGGACCAGATGTGGAAGAGGAGAGGAATGAACAATAAACTCTGCCAGGGGAATCAGGGTAGGCTGCTCAGAGCACCAAGAGTTGATAGGCTCTAGAAGGGTGAGTGAAAGGAGTTTTTTAGCACAGATAAACAAGCAAAGGCATTTGCAGTAGAGGGATCAGCAGGGTATAAGGAGATGGAGGGGGCATGGAGTGTTCAAGGGATGTGACAGACTCCATGTGGATAGAAGGCATGGCGCGGGGTGGAACGGGGACAGAAAATAGCTCAGATGAGGCTGCGAACAGGGTCAGGGCCCAGCCTTGCCTGCCTAGAGGCCCTTACTTGGCATTTGTCCTTGATTCTGCAGGAATGGGAGACTCCCTACTCTTCATTTCCTACCCAGCCCATCCGGGCCACTTCCATCCAGTCCCCCATGCCACATTCCATGAGAGTGCACATCACTCATTCACTGAGTACTGACTAACTGTGAGTCCGGAGAGATGGTCACAATAAGGTGGACCAAGTCCCTGCCCTTCAGGACCCTGTATTCTAGGAGAAGGAGATAAAAATAAGGAAAACAAGATAGCATCCAAGGGAACAAGTGACATGATGGAGGGTCACAAACCAGGTGAGGGGCCGCTTTAGACAGAGTGGTTTCAAAAAATAAGGCAGAGACAGCAACCAAGAGTGGAAAGAAGGGGAGTGGTCAGTAGAGAGACTGGTAAGGAATACCCCCATCACTGCGACCTACACAGAGGGGTTGCACACTGGATGTTTTTGTGCCCATCAGAGCCAAACTGGCTTCCGCCCATTTCTCTTCCCTGCACCTGTGTGGAAGGGGATGTGGCTTGGCCCTGGCTGCAGGGAAGAATGAGGGACAGGGTGAGAGGAGGGAAGAAGGAGGCCCAGGGAAGTCTTGAAAGTCTTTAGATTTCATTCCCTGTGAAAAGCGGAGCCCTGGCAGGAGTAGAAGCAATTTAGAGACCTCAGTAGGACTGGAAAGAGTGTATGGCCAAGGGAAAAGTGTAAAAGACCTGGAGTCCTCGCCCTCCTGCCACCCCCACATCCAGCCACCTACCCAGCTGTGCAGACTTTCCCTTCTAGGAGTCCCTGTGCCCTGAGGCCGAGGCCCCCCCTTTTCCCTCCCCACTGAACTAGCTTAGCTCTGACCTCCACCATCTCTCTCCTGACAGCTGCTGTTTCTAACTCCCCTCTGCCCATCCTCTCTGATCCATCCTCCTTGCTGCAATCAGGAGATTGCTCTCCTGCTCAAAATTCTTCATTGGCTCCCCATTTCACACTTGTTTTGGAGTTGGACAACCTCATCTTCAAATGAAGTGTTACCCCAAAGCCCAAATATATATAATGATGAAAAGGGGCTCAGAGAAAGGGCACCCAGAGCTCCTACTTCAACCCCTCAGCCTATTTCCTTGGAGCTTCTAGCACTTGACCTGAAAATCACTTACCCACTGAATCAAAAGGCTTCTTCATGTGTGGGCCCTGGCCTTGCCCCATTCTACCCCAGGTGCCATAGAAACCATTCACATTTACTGAGTGCTTACTATGTGCCTTCTGTTCTAAGTGCTTTTACATATTAAGTCATATATATATCTTCACAGACCCCGGTCCTGTTAGCATCTCCACTTTTTACACAGAGACACTTTTGAGACAAAGAGGTGATACCACTGGCCCAAGGATGCACAGCTCCTGGAGGGCAGAGCTGAGATGTGAAGCCAGGCCTGGGAGCCCCCACTTTTAGCTTCTACCCCATCCTGCCTCTGACACGCTCTCCCCCAAATTCTCTGAGATCTTTCTCCCCTCCACACTTCTCCCCGTTCTTCCCACTGCCTGAAATCACCTCTCTGTGCCTCTGACTATGCTGGATAATGACACTGTCCTCTCCAGGCTGGCTGTCCTGTTGTCTCCTCGTGGGTCACCTCCCCGGACTCACTGGTCTCATTTGGAGGTGTGCTCCCTCCATTGCCTTTGGGTTGTAGGGTTCTGGGGACTAGTGTTACGAATGCTCAAATGCAAAGGCAGGACATATCTGAGAAAACTAGCAGGATCTAGTGACTTGCTGGCTGAGGGGGCTGCTATAGAGGGAAGCAAAGACTGACACTCAGCCCGCCCAGCCCGCCCAGCACCGCCATGGCTGGCACTGCTCCCTGCTGTGAGAGGGGAGCCATGGAGGTGGATGCTCCTTCCCAGGGTATTGACAGGGGCTCCCTGCTGTGAACACAGGGCCTGGGGGACTATGGATGGATTCCCTGCACCTCCTCAGGCCTGGGCTTCCAGGGCTCCAGCAGAATGCTGAGGGTGGCCGGATGTATCTGTTGGGATGCTCTGGCTTGGGGCTTCTGCAGGGTACTGGGACAGCATCTGTTTCTTTTGAGTTCCACACCTGCTTTTTCTCTCAAGCGTTTTTTCTGCCCCAAAGGCCTTGGTGCATCATGAATAAATGATCAACCAAGAACTGAGGTGTCTTAAACTCAATGCACCCAGCTTTGGCCTGCAGTTGTGGGCACTGATAACTCAGGACTTGCCATGGAGGAGAAGGGTCCTCAGCTCATGGGGAGCAGAGGTGTGGGGAAGGAGGGTGAGAGCCTCTAGGCTGGACTGGATCCTCGGGGACCCATAGACTAAAGCACATCAGTGGGAGGCAGATTTTTCTGTATCTGAGCATCTTCAGGGACACAGATGGTTTTATTTGGGAGACTTCCTCAGCCTCTCCTTTGTGAACCTGCCCTTGAAAAGAGGTTTACTTTTGGGCAAATATCCATGAGCCAGAACCACACTGGGGAGTGGCTAATGGCTTCTAAGAAAGTGGGTGGAGAGAGAGGACACCAGAGTGGAAAGAAGCTTGAGGAGAGCAGAGTTTGGAGATGTTCTAGAAGAGATGGAGGCAACGGCTGGTCAAGCCAGAGAGTCTGCACCCTGAGGCATTTGTCCACGAGAGGCCAGTGCCTGGGAACTCACCTCAAATCTGCTCTGCCACTTGTTCTTCATTATTGATGGGTGGGGGTGGTAAGACCGGGAAGAAATGGCACAGTAATGGCCTTAATGATAAGAATCTTCATTTCTTGCTTCAGGGTGTCTTGGGGCGGGGGTCTGGAGGGGGGCTGCCAGACAGCTGTCAGTTCCCCCAGAGAGGAGCCTGAGCATCTCAGCAGGATGCCATCTGCTCTTTGCCCCTCTCTGTAGGAGGGGAGATTCTCTGGTCTTAGTGGGGTAGCTCCCCTGGGGCAGCTGTTTCTGCACAAAGGTATGAGGTGGGGAGGGTTCCCCTCTCAGTCGGAGGCCCAGGCTTGTCAGTGACTCTGGCTTCCTTGTCTCTGGAGATGGACACTCTGAAGATCTAGGTCTTTACCCAACTCCTATTCCCCACACTCCAGAACCTCTCAGTCTTGCTGAACTTCCACTGGGCCCTCTTCCCACCTCTCCAGCCCACTGTGTGGGCCTCCATGCAGCAGAGGAGCTCATCAGGACTCAGGCCTGAGCCCTCTTCTCTCCTTGCTCATCCATAATGATCATGCCCATCTCCATGCTCCTGACTCCCAACTTTATGGCCCCTTCACAGACCTCTCTTTTAGGCTCCAGACTAATAGATCCAGCATGACATAGCCATGCAGCCACCTCACAGAAGCCAAAAACACCTCAGAGGCTCAAGGTGACCTTTTCCTCTTCCATTTACATTCTCCTTGCATTTTCCCCAAGTCAGTAAAGGCCCTTACATCCGCCCCATTACTCAACCAGAAATGAGGCAGCATCGTGGACCCCTGCCTTCCTCTCTCTTTTGCAATGAGTTCTAATATCACCATGCTCTGCCAGTTCTATCTCCAAATTTGATCTCAAGTACCCCACCTATTTCCATCTCTCAAGGAGCCCAAAATCATATCTACCTGTCTGCAGGCACTGTGTCCCAACCAACTTCCTTGCTTCTCTTTCTTCACCTGCCCCATTCACCACACAGTGGCCAGAAAGCTCTTCCCAAAATATAAAAAGGATGGCATGACACTTTTGCTTAAAACCTTCCAATGTCCAGACACGTGCTGCATGTCTGTAATCCCATCTATTCAGGAGGCTGAGGCAGGAGGATCACAATTTTGAGGCCAACCTAGGCAACTTAGTGAGACCCTGTCTCAAAATAAAAAATAGAAAAGGCTGGGGATGTGTCCTGGCAACAAAGTGCCCTTAAGTCCAATCCCCATTCCAAAGAAACCCTTCCAACAGCTTCCCCTTGTATTAGAAATAAAACCCAAGACCTCAAGGCCCTGCACCACTGGGGCTGACCGCTTCAGCCTTGCCTCACACAGTAGCTCTCCTTACTATGCTCAGTCTACAGACTCTTTCAGTTCTTTACATGGCCTGGGTTCTTCCTGTCTCCAGAACATTCTGTTCCTCTGATGATCATTCTTTCTTCAACTCTTCACATGGCAGATGCTCACTTGTCCTCAGGATGCTCCCTCTCCCAGCCCCACTCCAGATGATGCGGGGCCTGGGTCTGTGTCACCAGGATGAGGGTAGGGCAAACAGGTGCCAGGTACAAAAGTGAACAAGGTGCTCACTCTCGGGTTCACGCATGCCTCAAGAGGGAACACCCCTTAAATGTTGTCCCCAGGTGCCCTGATTGCATTAGCCTGGTCTACATTTTATATCTTCCTCTCCTCTGTATTCCTGGTGCTGAGCACAGGGCCTGGTATATAATACATGCTGCCAAATATTTGTTGAATTATAAGCAACTCAATTTTGTGAGTTTGCCTGGTTAAGAAGGTGATGAAAGGAACTGGTGACAGCAGTAGGTGCTGGCTTAACCTCAGCCTCTGGTCTCCCCATGAGTGCCACAGCATGGGGTCTGGATGTTTGAATTATTGACAAGCTCCAAACTCCTCAGGTAAGTCTTAGGTGTCCTAGATTCCTAGATTTGTTACAAACAAAAGGGGAAAGAGAAGGATTTTTTTTTTTTTGAAAGAGGAGATTCTGAGGCTTCCCTGGGTCAGACCCTACTAGAACCACCATTGCAAGGAACACGTTCTAAAGCAACTGAGGTCATTAGATACCAGGGCTGCCAGACCAGTTACATCTATAAAAGGGCCTCTTCTGCTCTTGGGAGGCTGAGGCAGGAGGATCTCAAGTTCAAAGTCAGCCTCAGTTCAATTTAGCAAGGCCCTAAGCAACTTAGCAAGACCCTGTGTCAAAAGTTTAATAAATAATTTGGACTGGGGATGTTGCTCAGTGGTTAGGTGCCCCTGGGTTCAATCCCTGGTACCCCCCAAAAAAGAGGGGGGGCTCTTTTTCTTTGTTAGGCATAAGTGAGGGTCCTGATGGATGGAAGCCTGGGCTGCTCCTGGTCCTGGAGTGCTTGCTGTGTACCATCTTTGGCCCTTTTCCTGTGCACCATAAGGCCAGATGGACAGCTCAATCCACCCTGTGCTTCACCTCTCTCCACCCCACCTTCTGCCTCTGGTTATTGAGGATCAGGGGTGCTGAGGACCAGTGTAGTTGTTGAAGGTGAAATTTCTTGGTGCTGTGGAAGGGAGCAGCACTAGAGAGGAATCTCTAAGGCATAGACTTTGGATGAGGCAAGAAAGTGTCTCACCCAAATTTAGAGTTTAGAAAGGCTAAATATCAAATAATGGTAGTGCTTAAAAGCCATCTGGCACAATTCTGTAAATATTATTACTAAAGTTCCCAAGTGTGGTTCCCTGACCAACAGCATCAGCAGCACTTATTGCTTATCAGAACTGTCCCCTTAGCAGAGGACAGGGCCCAGCACTCTGTTACAGTGAGTACTAGGGAAGTCAGGGAATGGACTACCATCGCCTTTATGTCGTGAGACGAACCAACTGAGCACACACACTCTGGCTAGAATGTAGAAGTTTTTTCTGCTTCTTTTAACCTACTTATTATGGCAATTGAATGCAAGAGAGGAGAAGGAACCCATAATTGTGGCACATCTTTTAGTTTGCAGGGACCATGCTAACAAATAGAAAATTCAGATTACTCATGCTACATTCCCCAGAGGAAGAGAGGAATAGCTATTGCCACATGTACTGAAACTCACAGGGGTTGAGGAACTTGCCTAAGGTCTCAGAGTGGGAACTTTGGCTTTGGTCTCAGGGGTGTCAACTCTGAAACTCTGGCCATCCCACCAGCCTCCTCAGGAATTGTCTGTGCTTCACCCATCTCCACCCCACCTTCTGCCCCTTGTTTTTGGGGATCCAGTGTGCTAAGGACTCATGTAGGTGTTGAAGGTGAAATTTCTTGGTGCTTTGGAAGAGAAAAGCCCTTGAGAGGAACCTCTGTGACTTAGAGTATGCAGCCCTCTTCTGCCTGCGGCTCTTGAAAGGAGACAAATGCATGGCGGCCCCCTGCATTACGGATTGTGAGAGGATTAATTTCACAAGAACTATTTAGTGAGGTACCTTGGCCTCAGTCTGTCATTTACCATAAAAAACACCTGGTATGTCATCATCTCACTAAGCGCTACATTGCTCTGGTGGTCACTGCCTCACGGGAGATGAGGAAAGAACAGGAAGCTGGGCCAGCAGTGGGAAGAACACTGGGCTGAGCTCTTGTCCCCAGGCAGCAGCACCAACCCTGGTGCCGTCTGCATAGATCTTTCCCCTGAGCTGACTGGGGCACAGCCACCAGCACCGTGATGAGGAAGCTCCTATACACAAGAACTTCTGAGCCAGTGAAACGTTCCCCCACCTCCTGCAGAGCTGGACTTTTCTTTTCTTGCTTTCTGGGGCCCTGAGGAGAAGGTGAGGAGGGTCTGCATCCTTCCAGGCTTCTTGGGAAAGTAAAAAGTAAAAAGTGTCAATCTTGAGATTCCCTCCCTCAGTGGGGGATCTTTAAGGACCATAGCAAGGCCATTCCAATCACACATCGCTAGGCAGCAAGAGGCCATATGTGTCCAGTCCCAGCTTCCAAGAAGGACCACACTAAACAAACAATATCTCTTTGAAAAAACTCACTTCCAGTTTTTTCCAGTGTTCTCCTGTCCTGGAACTCACACATTGCCCCCTTGATGTCCAAGCCAATGACTCCTGGGGCCCTTTCGCCCTTCCCTCCTAGCTAACTTAGGCATTACACGGTCAAATCCAGGGGTTTTTGTTTTGTTTTTCAGTACTGGGAATTGAACCCAGGATGTTCTACCACTCTGCTACATCCTCAGTTCTTTTTTAAATTTTTATTTTGAGACAGGATCTCACTAAGCTGCTGAGTCTGGCCTCAAACTTGCAATCCTCCTGCTTCAGCCTTCCAGGCAACTGGGACTACAGGTGGGCGCCATCAAAGCCTGTATCAGTTTTACTCAATTTTCTCTTCTCCAAAAGAAACTGAGTTCCCTTGGCCATCTAAAATTTTCAGATATTTTGGTGGCCTTCATCTAGATTCATGACAAACCATCAACAACCACCTCCTGACTTGGGGTGTAGTGGGAAGCTGGGGTATTGGTCCTTTATCCAACCAGAGGGGAGAGATCAGGAGTCTACTACAAAGGAGTTAGGACAAACAGTCCCAGTGGGACATGCGTGGGGTTTGAGATTCAAATCCCTGCCCTACTGATTTCCAGCTGTTTGACTATGAAAATCACTGAAATCTCTGACCTTCTCTTCTCTGACCTTGGCAGTACCGTCATGCTTGATGTAGTTCCCTGTTGAGCAGGTGCTTTAAGCCTCTGATTTGGAGGCAACCATAGGGAGGGCATGGCCAGTTGCCAGTGGACAAACCAAAATTCACATGCAGCAAGCATACAATCTGGAAACCTTTCATTCTCCTGCCATATTGGTGCGGGCGTGGTCCTGCATGTGCTGGGCATGCTGTCCCATCTGCCTGCCAGATGGGCTGAGGGACCAGGTGTGCCCTGTGGATATCTGAGAGGAGAAAGGGCACTGCCTTGGGGGTGTCTGTGGGTGGAGTGTGGGAATGAGGAATTCTCTGGCCTGGTTTCAGAAGCCACAGCAGGCTTAGGGACCCCAGGGAAGCTACCCAGAGTTGCAGGCTGCCTCTTTCTTCCCTCCCTACCCTGCCTGAGCTTCCCTCCTCATCAAACTTTCACCAAGTGGGATTAGGAAAGGCTTCTTCAAGGTCTTCTCAGTATCCAGGTTCTATCAGATGCCTGGCAACAGATGAACTTAAGGGAAATGTTAAACTGAGAGCCAGGAGAACTAGGTTAGAATCGTGGTTGTGCTGCTAACCAGCAGGATGAGGTAGGCAAGTCACTGTGCCTCCCTGAGCTGTGGTGCTCATTCCTGCTATATCCTGCTGACTGTGTCTGGTGTCTGGCTGGGGTTGGCTTCAGCCATCTCTGAGATGCATTCTGACCACGAATCACTGCATTTCCGGAAGGAGAAGTAAGTTGTGTGGGAGAAGAGGGAGAGAGAGGAGGGACCATGGCTCCAGGATCCCAAAGATGCTCAAGGAAGAATAGAGCTCTTTGCTGGGAGGTTGTTCTGCAGCAGGCCCCAGGCCTCCCTCCTCCCTCTGCTTGCCAGGGAGGAAGATGATGAAATGCCAAATTAGCTCCATTATTGTAACTCCTCCAAAAATTATAGACCGAGTGTTCTGCCAGAGCCAGCTAATGTCTCCCACTGGTGAGCAGGTGACACTAATGGTTATTTTCTCCCTCCCAGGCACCGAGTATAGAGTGGTGAGTGAGTGAGGCTCAGTCTGGGAGGCAGCCCTGGGGGTGGGAGGAGAGGAACCCATGCAGAATTTTGAGGCTCCTCCTGCCCTGGCACCAGGACCATACAGCCTGGGGGGTGCCTGAGCGCCTCAGTAGTTTTCAGATCCTTCTTTCCTTCCCTCTCTTACAGGAACTGCCTCTGTGCCCTGAAGGATCCTGGAAAAGTGACTGGTCCAGGAAGAGCCCCGCCTGGCATGGAGGAGGGCCATCCTGTAGGCCACACCCCTGGCCCTCAGGCTGACTGTCCCTGATCCTGCTGCGGCTGCTGACTAGGGCCCTGCTGCTCCCTGGCTCTCCCAGTGGCTCAGGCTTCTTCTCCAAGTCGTGCCCAGCTCTTCTTGCCTCCCACACAGCACCAGCATTTCCTCTCTCACCTCTTCTTGCCTCCCCCACCCCCATCTGCCTCTCCTCTCACACCAGACACGCCATCTCCTGTCTGTGGCAGCTGAGGCGACTCTTCCTCAAGGAGGCAGAGTGGAAATGGCCCCTTCCCAGCAGGCCCCGCAATGGGAAGTCAGATTCCTCAACCAGATGCGGCTCCTGGAAACCTGTGACCGCTGCCATCCACACACTACGGTCCTGCCAGGAGCCCGACAGTTCTGTTCCAGCCCATTTCATTCCTGGAAGAAATGGTGAGAACTGGACCTGCCTAACTAATGCCTCTAAAGAATTCCCAGAGGAGCCCCTGCGGCAGTTAGTTTCAGAGTGAAGACTTGGCTGTGGTAGGCAGAGCTCAAAGATGCTCTGAGATTACAAAGGTCCCTTCTCGGCTTACAGATCCGAAAACTGACGTTTCGAAGGGCTGGGTGGCCCTGATGATGCTAAATGGAATTTTCTGACTCCTGGATTGTGATGGAATCCCTTTCTCTTACTTTAGAATTCCAACTCACATGTATACATGAAGCATTTACTAAATACAGGGCCAGGGTTCTACAGGGGACATCTACAGAAACAAGCATGATGGGTGGCAGTGGAAAGCTGATGGTCTTGGATTCCAGTGGAATCCAGGAACACAGTGAGAAGGGAGGACCCTTTTCTGGTATAGATATGAGTTGTCCCTCAAAAGCTCATGTGTGAGACAATGCAAGAAGGTTCAGAGGAGAAATGATTGGGTTGCGAGAGTCTTAACCCAATCAGTGAATTAATCCTCCTGGTAGGATTAACTGAGTGGTAACTGAGTGTGCATAAGGTGTGACTAGAGGAGGTGGGCCACTGGGGGTGTGCGTTTGGGGTATATATTTGTATCTGGTGAGTGGAGTCTCTCTCTGCTTTCTGATCATCATGTGAGCCATTTCCTTCTACCACACGCTTCTACCATGATGTTCTGCCTCACCTCAAGCTCTGAAATGGAGCTAGCTGACTAAGACCTCTGAAACCATGAGCCCCCAAATAAACTTTTCCTCCTCTACTATTGTTCTGGTCAAGTCTTGTAGTTTTGCTTTAGGCAGCAAAAATGCTGCCTAAAACAGATCTTTAAAATGTTATTCAAAAGTTGGATGTAGTGGTGCAAGTCTGTAATCCCAGCTACTCAGGAGGCTGAGGGAGGAGGACTACAACAAGGTCAAGGCCAGGCTCAGCAATTTAGCTAGATCCTGTCTCAAAAATTTTTTTTAAAAAGGCGGGGTGGCGGGGGCGGGCAGAATGTAGCTCAGTGGTAAAATGCCTCTGGTTCAATCCCTGGGGCACCTGTGCCCTGAGTAGTTTGGACCCAGGGCTTGGTGAGGAGGACCTGGCTAGCTGGGACCCAGAACTATGTCACAGGAAAAACACTTGGTTTCTTGGTGCAAAGGAGCTACTGATGCTGACTGGTGGGGGTGGAGGATGGAGCTGGGCCAGACCTTGCACTTCTCATCCTGGAGGTAGGGTTTAGATGGTACTATGCTCACCATCTGCTATAGTCACCACTGCTAATATGCTCACCAGGGAGTTGATCTGTAGACGAAGGACAGGTGATGACTCTAGGGCTCACCTGGCAATGTCTTCAGTCCCCGGTGAGACTGTAGGGCTCTCCAGAGAGTCTTTAGGCTATTTTGATCACATCATTGGGAGGAGACCAACAGCCCTTCCTACTCCTAACTTTTCAGGGAAACCAAAGCTTCATTGATAGTGAATGGGAAATGCTGTGGTCTCTGGTGAGAGGCCAATCTGGGGCCCCTAAGACCTGTGAGCCTGTCGTCACTACCTGGCCCTAGCCAGCACACCTCCCAACCTCCTTCCTTCTATTCTCCACACCACATCCTTCCCTTCTTTCTAGCATTTTTCCAGAGCCACTTAATCCTGGAAAATTCCAGGCCCAACCCAGTCAATGTACCAACCCCCTCTCACAGTCCAGAGTAGACTCCTGTCCCTGAGGCATTCACATGACTTTCTAAGCAACAGAAGGTCTTCGGGTTTTATCAAAATGTTAATCATGGTGTTCTTGGAAGAGTGGGCTTAAAGAATTGTATTTCTCTTTATTTTTAAAAAAATTTTTCAGAATTTTCAAAATATCTAAAATGAAAGCAAAATAGCTTGCTTTGAGGCAAAGCAGGGTAAAATATATATCAGAGTGATACAGCATTTTGAAAAACTGCTCTGTTTGGGTTCTCTGCTCTATTACTTTAAAACCATGTGACCCCAGGGAATTTCCCTGACTTTCCTCATCTATAAAATGGAAATACTTATTTCTCACTGTATTGAGAAGGTTAAATGAGATAATATACTTGGAAAATTCTCTATAAACACATTAAGCATTGAAGCAATAAACTGGCAAGAACCCAGGAATTTCCTTTGTCTTGTTGAGATTTTATTGTGTCCTAATCACAACCCTGCAATGTAGGTTAATTTTCATATTTGACTACTGAGGAAACAGAGAGGTGATGTGGTTTATCTGGGGTCACATAATAGGGGCAGGCTTCAAGACCTGGTCTCCTGACTTCAAGTCCTGTGTCCCTGCAGGCTTCTAGAGGGCTGGCACTGAGTCTGTCCCAAATCCTTTGCTGGCCTCCTGGATACTGACTGATAGCCTGATACTGACTGTGTGGCCCTGAACAGTTCTATCCCTTATCAGTGTCTCAGCTTCCCCATGAGTAAAATAGAGATCATTGTCACCCTTCTTTTTCAAACACAATCCAAGATGACACAGTTTCAGACTAATAACCATCCTTCTGGGTATTAATAAGCGGCATAATCTTTATGACAAGATCTTCTCTTCCAAATGCAGTTTCTTATGAGAACCAAAAAGTGTCCCTCGCTGGAGTGACTGGAGTCCTCTGGTGGGGAGGAGGAGTGACAGAAAGACAATCAAACAGGGTAGAATTGGAGCAAGGTCCTCCCAGCTCCCCCAGGGTGCTGTGTGCGTGAGTGTGCTCACGTACCCACACGCCTGGGACTGCTAGGGGTCTGGCTCCAGCTGGCTGGACTCCAGGTGGGCAGCAGGGGATGTGCTGAGATTCTCCTTTCCTATCTCAAGCAAGAGGAAAGAGTTCAGCCAGAGTTTCCCTGGTAAAGATTTCCCAAACAGGGTCAGGGGGAATATTTTTCCTTAGGGAACACTCACTCTCTAAAGAGAGCTGGGTGTCTGCCCAGGCTTGGATGGGATTTACTTTAAAAAAAAATAATAATAAAAAAAAGCCCTGTCAGCAGGACTTAGAATTACAAAGGCTTTTCCCCCTCCTTTTCCCCTGGCCTCTTTTTCTCCTCCAACCTATCAAAAAAACCCAGAAACAGAAATAAGAAAGTTAAGTCCTGGTGTTTTCCTATTAAAGCCACTGCAGAGCCCTGACCCTTCAGAATG